>CM033743.1:0-178348 GCA_019671005.1 Hibiscus mutabilis
ATATATGAAATTTTAATCTTATACCCTGAAGCAAATAAATGTTTATTCACAAATAATATGTGTGCTTGCGAAGTTCTCTTTTTACCCTTTTTTTATGGAAACTCCTCCTTGCCTTGGTTATTGTTAAAGTTATAAGTTCAGTATGAAAAAATTCAGCAACCATTGCTTTTGTCACTCTGATTTTGCTATCTGGTAATCTCATGGCTTGATTCTGGGTTCTGCTCAGTCATCAATAGCATAAGACGTCTTCTGTGCTCGTTTACTTGCAGGAACTGGAGAAAAGCTTAAAGGCAACTTGTGAGGAGTTTATTATGGCAGTCACTAAGCAAGTTGTGGATCCTATGCTTTCATTTGTTACCAAGGTTTATCTTTTATCTCCTTAATTGATCTTTTCACAACTTAAAGATATTAGAATCTCTGAAGAGTAGATATTTCATGCTAGCAAAGTAAGATCAGGTCCCTTTGATTGGTCTTTCCAGCTTGGATATGAGTATTTACTTCAATGTGCTAGGTGATATTTAACCAAATATGTTTATCCATCTTCTCTGAATCAAAGCATAACTTTGATGGTCATGGATTATTTTCAGCTTCGACTCTTGACTAATCGTCTAAGGTTTATGTTTGTTCCTACAGGAAACAGCTGTAAAAGTTGCATTTTCTTCTAGTACTCAGTAATGGCTAAGCCACTCAAGGAACAAGCCTTTGCTACACCAGAGGCGGTGGTTGAACTTGTTCAGAAGGTGTGTCACCTTTTTAGTTCATATTTTGCCTGCATATATGTATCACTATGTATATATAAAAGAAAGCCACCATAGAAATAACTCCCGATTAAATGAGACATCGACTGTAGCAAGCATGAAGCTGCTCCAAGCCCGGACAAGTCCAAGAGAGAAAGAGTATGATTATCATTTCAAGTATAAACCAGAATTAAGTATATATCTGCTGTTAATGCCATGCCTGTGTGTCCTTCAAAATACCGTTTTGTGTCCAGACCTATGATTTTAAGGAGAAATTCGAGCTCGCAAACTTCTGCTGTTACTTCTCAACCTTCACGATTGTATGGCCCTTTCATCTGGCATTTAATGTGAATGAGTATACCTTGGAATTTTTTAATTGATGCCGATAATTCTTCTTCTTCAAACAACTTATATTTGTCATCCTCCTTGTTGACTTGCAAGGCTGATCTTCCCAGATAGATTCGTATTGTTGTTGCATGTGTATGGAAATTCTCTATATTTAGTGCATCAAGATGTATAATTTTCTTAATTAAGTTGCAACTATTAGCGATAAAGCTCTGTATAACTTCAAGGTTTAGATTCATCGGATTGATTATTTACATTCCTTATAACAGGTACATTCAGCTATTCAGCAAGAACTTCCAGTGGTGATAGCAAAGATGAAACTCTATTTACAGAACCCATCGACAAGAACAATTCTTTTCAAACCAATCAAGTAAGATGTCTGTCTCAAATTCAAAACTAACTTCATAGTTGTGTATATAAGATCTATGTCATTCTGACTATTTATTTTTCTTGAATTATCCGTGTCCATTGTCCAACACTCGTGTTTGATGCCATATCGTACATGCATGGAGATATAATCCTACTAGGACTTTTCAAAATACATGGAAAACTTAGAAAAAAATTGAACATATCCGTGTTGGATACATAGATATATCTAACATTCACATCCAAGTCCGAGTAACATAGTCGAAGACTATGAATGACCTAATCAAGGAGTACCTTGTTCTATAATGTTCAGTTTTCTAAACTGTCGGAGCATAGTAGACAATCTTACAACAAAGTAAGGTGATTGTTATATTAATGCAGGACAAATATCGTGGAAGCCCATATCCAGATTCAATCCCTTTTAAAAGCAGAGTATTCTCCAGAAGAGAAGCGTATCATCAACATGATCCCAATAGAAGAACTGGAATCGCAACTGGACAACCTCCTGTAGATTCGAACTAGCGAAAGGTCAATCGAATTCTTTCAACTCGACTCAAATTTCTTCAGTAATTTTTGGCCAATATATACCCTTGTTTAGTATGTTCATGAGGTTATATCGATAGATAAGTTTGAAAAAAAAGTCATATAAAATGGTTTAGACTTAAGAATATTCATTTCTCGCATCCAGATCTTTTTTCCTGTCCCAAGAGCATGAAATTCTGTTCGCGCTATATCATTGCAACCATTGTATCAGGCTATACTATATGTCCATCTGTTTTGTCTATGCCTATACTAATTCCATCCTTAACACTACTTCACCTACTTAAGCTTCTAGAAAAACCTATCATTGGTGTTCCGTAACTCGGTTCGAGTGTCAGACCTAGGTATATGAATCGAGTGGCGGACCTAGGTATATGTGCGATAATATACATGTTCTATCATTTTTCAAGATTCTCATGTATTTGGAGGTATTTTAATAGGGATGGTAATAGGGCAGGACATGATTTTTTTTGGCTTGCCTCGACCTGACCCGTCTGTTACATATTTTTTTAAATTATTTGGATTTTTAGATATATCATTCCTGCACGAAAAATTTAGAACAAATTAACATGTTTGTGATCAAAATATACCCACATCCGAAATCTAAGTAATATATATAGGCTATGTTAAGCATATCATCAAGGATAATAAAGGAATCGATTAAAATTAATTAAATTCAAAATTTGTAGAATCAATGGTGAGTCAAACCAATTATCAATGGCAGTCGTAGGAAAAAATTAACGTCGAGAAACAAAAGGGATGAAGCTGACCATTCCCTGCTCGACTCTGTATAAAAGAGCCAAAGGACGAACTCAAATCAACGAACACCAGCCAATATCACACTGCCAGAGCCAGAGACGTCATGTTTTTTGATGTCGATCATGATCTCAAGGTGGCTGAGAAGGATCCACGATCGTGACCATAAACAAGTTACTAAAAGAGCATGCATCTTTCCTTTGGTCCATGGCCTGTTAATGCATGTTAAATGCATACGAAACGTTATGCGGCGGATCTAGATTGCAACATGAGGATGCGGGGTTAAGGCTCGTGTACACGAGATGTGGGGTTAAGGCTCGTGATGCTTTGATGCAAAGCATTGGGGTCCGAAAACGCCTGCCGAAGGCAATAACGAGCACCATTGCCTGGCCAAGCGCTTGACACCTTTGGTCGGGACGATGGCTTTGCCTTCCCCATATTCAATGGATATTTTACACTTCCATCGCGATGGAAGATCCTCCAATGCCTCTAGAAGTTCCTGGCTCGACACTATTGTCTTCATCCTTGAGTGAAAATATGTAAAAGGGTGCGTTGGTCCTTTGGCAATACAGTTAAGGACTTGGTTGAACCTACGGGAGTTGTCTATGTTCGCGTTAGGGTCACCATCAATCTGCCAGCTGACTTCTTCGATAAAGATTGGCATTTGCCCGAAGCTGTTCTTTTCGATAACCGAAATGAGGACATCAAAGTTGGCATAGTAAACATTGGTGTAAACAATGGGACCATCCACGACGGGCCTTGCCACGTTGTTGAAGAAGGCGTATTCTTTAGGGCAATTGGGATCAGCTTGCAGACTAAGGAGAGGGTAGATGTTAATGGTGAGAATGCCAACATCGTCTTGAAGGAACCTGATGATCTTAAGCATTAGGTCATGGTTATTGGGTCAGAAATCACCGCCGGTCGGTAGGCCGTTGTAGGTCCGGCAGGCATTGGCGTTTAGCGGTATTGTTACCTTCACTTTCTTGCCTAGGCCAGCTTTGACAAGAGCTGCTTGGATGTTTTGAAGGGCTCGAAATGTTGTTTGAACGGACGTATCTTTGTAGGTATGGAGAAAAGGTTCATTGCCAATGGCTACAAACCTGAAAATCCCAAATCCCAAACTGAATTTAGCTTCTAAATGAAACAAAAACATATATTTAGATTGTTATCCTATTGTAAATATAATCATACATGGTAACAATATGTTGAATGAATTTGAACAAATTATGATTTTGGTCCTCTATTGTACTCAAATTTCAAACTTAATCCTAATACTTAAATGTGACATTAAATCTTCTTATTTAAGAAAAATTTACATCATTGTTTTAATCATAATATTTTTTATGTTAATCATGCTTAAAATGTTTAATGTAATTAATTAGTAGATCATTTATAGACAAATTTAAAATCATTTAATAAATAAACAACCATCATTCGATTTTATAATTAGAAAATCTGGAGTTTTATATGTAATTAACCTTACATATATTTATTTATTTGAAAGGGCTTTCATTGATGAGCAGAAATGGGCTTAAATAGAATGATGAAAGCAGACTAGTTTAATTAAGAAAAGTAAGGCCCCGCCCATGCAAGATAAGCATCGATATCCGAGTCCACCTGTTTCAAAACACACTCTTATGCAAAAATAAAAAAACAACGTAATCAATGGCTTTCAATATTAGGTTTTTTTTTTATATATATATATATATATATATATGAATCAGTTCTTGTTTCTGGGAAGCATTTTGACTTTCAATACAAAAAATAAAGAGAAGGAAAGGAAAAGGAAAAAGAAAGAGAGGAGATTCCTCAACGAGGAAGGCATAACAAAAGCAAAGCAAAGCAAAAACTCTGCCCCCAAAGTATCTTTCTTTCGATGCTTTTGCTTTACGAAGGTCAGCAATGCAGCTGATAGCCATAGCCATAGCCCTTTAACATGGAAACGGCGAAATACCATTTTCTTTTCTTTTACTAAACCCAAGCTACGTGCGTTTTCACTTTCTTTTATGCTTGAAGTGAAAAAAACCAGCTAACCAAAATCCTTGAGCTTTGTTTCAGTTCAGAATCTAACCCACCCTTGTAGACTTCCTAGCAGAACCTGTCGAGTTTTCAAGAATCAATTCATCCTAGATTCTTGTTTCATTTGCTGTCTCTTCTTTAGTCTCTTAACCATATATTTAAGTTGCTGTGGGTTGTGTAGGATCATTGCAGATGTAATAAATGTTATTGTAATCATTGTGAGTATTATAACATTAAATTTTTTAAAACACGCATGCTAGTACAGATACAACAGTAATTAAGTTATGGATATCACAATTGTAAATTACGTCAAGACTTCTATTACAGCTACGAACAACTATTGAAATCTATGCTCTTTAACCCCGTGTGTGTGTGCCGGTGTGAGAGTGAAGCTTCACTTCCACTTTTGTTATTCTTTTGTAAATATTAAATCTTTCTTTTTGATACGCTCGCTTGTGTCTATAGTGCGTCAACGCTTACAAAAAGAACAACCCCAGGAAGTTTCCTACCTCCCTTCTCCCTATATCTCTTTAAAAAGATCCTCCTTTTACTTTGCTAATATCTTTACTGTTGCTTTCTCTCTTTTGTATTTTTTGCTTTGCTTCGGCCTTTGGGGCCTGTTTCAATTCTGTCCCTCCTTTAAAACCCACAAAGTCATAGTCCAAGTTTCACCCAATCCTCCTCTTGCACCATCAACAGGTACAGTTCGCTTCTTTATCCCCGCATCTCCTCTCATTTCAAGCTTGTTCTTTTATCAGGTTATGTTTTAGTAGCTTTGTTAATTTTTTTTAAAAAAAGTACCCTTTTTGAAGTTTTTTTTTTGAGTTTCCCTATTCAATTGATGGATTCCCAAATTTATTATTCATTGAAGTGAAATTAGGTGGTGCTCAAGTTGTTTTCTTGTTGGACCCCTTGTTTTTCTTTTGTTCTTACCAACGTGGTGTGATCAATGATGTTGCCACTTCACTATTTTCAGCTCTTCATTACAGCACCTTTTTCCTTGGAAACTAAATTTTCTGTGTTAATATGAAAAAATAGGGGAAAAAGGAGAGCATCTTAGGACCTTTAATGGCCATGTTAGTTGGATTGTCAAATTTTGCCTAATCTTTAATTTGATGGATGTGATATTCAAGCCTTGTTTAATTTGCCTTGTTTCATATATTCTCTAAGCTTTTGCTTTTTTTATCCTTTTAATTCCTTTATTTAATGGTATAATTTGATGATTCATGATGATGGTGTGTGCTGTCATCTTTTTGTTCATTGCAGTTGATTTTGTGAAGTAATCTGTCAATGGAGATTGCTAATGGCTGCATTTCAAGGCCATCTAGGAAGAGAAAGTTGCTTGAAGAAGAAGGCCGTGAGATGTTGGACTTTTCATTGGATGAGCTCAATGAAGACCTTTTAGAAAGGGTCCTTTCATGGCTGCCGACTTCGACGTTGTTTCGCATCAGTTCGGTGAGCAAGAGATGGAAATCAATGGTGGAATCCGAAAGTTTCAAGCTTGCTTGCTCGAGGATTCCTTCAAGGGATCCGTGGTTTTTCATGGTGGATTCCAAGCTTAATCGATCGATAGTCTTTGACTCTGCCGAAAGTAGTTGGAAAAAACTCAATCATCCGCGTTCCCTCTTGCATAACCGTTATCGTGACTCGATTCCAGTCGCAGCATCTGGTGGCCTTGTATGTTTCCGGAATACGTCCGGCGGTTATATCGTGTGCAATCCTGTGTCTGGATCTTGTCGCGAACTCCCTCCTGTGGTTCCGGACTCTCAGAGCCATTCCCTTCATGCTATTGCAATGAATGCATATTCCAATTACCATGGTTCATACAAGCTTGTCTTAGTCTATGGTGATCTTCCAAAGCTTTCATTCAAAGTTTATAACTCGATTGATAATTGCTGGGAAGAAGAGATTATGTTGAGGAAAAAAGTCGATGATCATATGGAATCCGACTTAAACGATGATGGTGATGGCAATGATTATGATGCCGTCTACTTCCTTAGTAAAGCTGGAAATGTAGTCGTAACCAACATTCAAAGAAGCCCATCCAAGCAATATTCATCAGTGTTTACAACTAAAGATGGTGAGGAGATTGTTTATTTCCTCAGCTTCTCAGGCACAGTAATTGCTTGCAATCTGACCCAAAAGTGTTTCTCCGAATATCCGAGACTGTTGCCACTCTTTTCTGAGTACTCCGTCGATGTGGTAGAGTGTAAAGGAGAGATGTTGGTCGTCGTGTTATCCGAATTCTTCGAAAGTGCTAGCCTTAGGGTGTGGCGGTACGATCCGAAAACAAAGACATGGAATCAGATTGCTGCGATGCCACCTGCAATGTCACATGAGTTTTATGACAAGAAGTTGGACATAAACTGTGTTGGTGCTGGTGATCAGATATTTATCTGCTTAAGCTCTGCTGAGCTCTGCAGTTATGTTCTTTACGATTTTGCGACGAACCGATGGGTCGAACTGCCCGAATGTTTGATGAATGGTGAAGCCTTGAAGTTCATGTCCGCGTTCTCGTTCGAGCCGAGGATCGAGGCTTCTGTATGAAGGAAAAAACAATGGTGTGAAGTAAGCAATGGTTTTTAAAGTTAAAAAGGATTTGAGTATGCAGTTTCTTTGCTTCATTTATTTTGTTAATTCTTATATTCCTTTTGTATTGATTTGTTCTCTTATTTGAATTGTTTAAGCAAGTTAGCTCACAGAAGTTGGCACACAATTATATTCTGATGTAATTTGTTGAATGTACTAATGAGATTATGCTATTAGAGTTTCTTGATTTA
Organism: Hibiscus mutabilis; assembly: GCA_019671005.1. Lineage (NCBI taxonomy): Eukaryota > Viridiplantae > Streptophyta > Magnoliopsida > Malvales > Malvaceae > Hibiscus > Hibiscus mutabilis. Next base: position 7,544 of record CM033743.1, read on the forward strand.
GTCGGAAATTTCGAAATATCTTATGCATATTATGAGAACATAATCATTCTCTCATTCTATCTTCACCGTCTTGCTCTTCACTCAACTCTAGACCAGCAAATAACTCTTCCATCGGAACAGAAGGCACATCGCCGCCATCAGGAATGGATGCCATTTCCGATGGTTGGTAATCTTTGTTGCGGTGCAGTGATAAGTTGAACCTTAGTTCAGGGTTATCTTCCAGATTTCTCAAGAACTCTTCGTACTCTGAGTTCATCTTCTCTTCGTTGGCTCTACCTCCGGATTCATCGAGTTCCATATGAGGGACTTAAGCAGCAGCATGCCTCCAAATGACCTGCTGCAGATAAAAGATAGCGTGCCGAGGCAAAACGCGCTTAGGCACAGAAGCCACCCACTGGTCTGAGTTGGCTTGAAACCTCGTACAAGATTCGCACATGTGATCTTGCTCTAGAGTAGCTCCATTAAGAACCTCTTTATGAACTTTCAGCACATGTGATCGTACAAGTTTCGCACGCATGTTTGCGGGATTTGGCTCCATCAAAATACCACATTTCGCAACACAAGACAGTGTCTCATGTCTGAGGAACCACAAACATATTTGCAGCCGTACCTACCGGTCATGAAGGAGGAAACAAAAGGAAGATATGAGTATATAACAGTCCAAAGCAAAATAAATCAATGGCTGAAAAGGCTAATAAAAACTTTTAGATATAAGCAAGTTATCCCTTGTGTTGTTCCGACTAGGGGTTAGAGACATACCGTGAGGGAAGCTGGAGCCGATCGGTAGCAAATCCGGCGTTGGTCATGACTTGCGTGGGAGTCTTAGACCAAGCATGATACGAAGGATGGAAAATTAATTAATTATATGATTAAAAATTCGTAATCATTTTCTTACTTTGATTCTTAACCAATCGAATTACTAATTTTTCATCTTTCAAACCAAGTAAAGTTTTAGTTCGGAGCCGGTTTACGATAAACCCGTGGCTACGTCCAATGCTTAATTTGGGACTCATAAAGTTCAAAGGTATAGCTTAGCCCATTACCAAGCAAACCCACAATTCTATGGGTTGTTTGGATTTAGGCCCAATATAATTTATTTAATTTTGTATAGATATAGCTTTAGGTGTAAAAACTATATTGGAAATAAAAAAATCCTCATTAAATCGAAAATAAAGTAAATAGTTTTAGAAATAATTTGAAGTATAACGATATTTTTTATTGGTTGACTAATTTAGATTGAGTACAACAGAGATATATTCTAGGGGTGACCCTTTCAATTTAATTTGCTTCTTTCACAATATCAAAACTCGAACATCTAACTTACTTAAGGAATCTAATGCTTCTTTCATTAAACCAATTGGTTGCACTCTAACCCCTTATCTAATGAAAAAATTTAATATAATTCTTTTCTTAAAATTATCGAAAGATTATGTTGGAAAACACATCCTTTTATCTAGTAGATTTCACGTGTATTTTTATATTTTTTTGAGTAATTTTTACTTAGGAGAGGTAAAATTTACTTTTAATCAATTTCGATCCTATAATTTAGAAGAGACGACAGGGTGTTAACTGAGAACTTTAACTACTTGTTTAGAGGTTGTTGATATTTTTATATTTTATCATGTCATAACCGTATTAAAATATTTTACATGACACGTTTTTAGGTTACAATATAATATTTTAAGTTATTCGAATATTTATATGGGGTCGTATTATGTTTTTGTGTTTAATATTATGGGTTTTTATTCATACTTGTAGTCACTCGTATGATCCACGAACTTTCTTTCAATCCTAATTTTTAGGATGAGATGGGGTTTCAACATTCAAGTATCTAAAACAGTAAACAAAAGAAAAGAACAGAAAAACGGCATTATTATGAAGCAAGCAGCGGCCATTAAAACCAAATTCAAGCTCTCACAGGGTACCTATCAATGCAATAAAGCCATGGATTATCCGCTGCAGGCTTCCTCACGCGGCGCATCGAACGCCAAACCACACTGCTGCATTTAAATCCAGAACCGAACGCGATCTGCCAGATCCTGTCGCCTCTTTTAACCCTTTCTTTAGCCTCCAGATACGCCAGTTCATACCATGTGCTGTTTCTCGACGTGTTGCCGAACCGGTGCAACGTCATCCTCGAGGCTTCCATGTTGCCGTCGCTGAGCTCCAGGTTCTTTTGCAGCTCGTCCAGCACGGTCTTGCTCGATGCGTGCACGCAGAAGTGTTCGAACGCCAGCTTGTAGTCGGGGATGTATGGCTTTGAGGATGGACAGAGTGAGGCTTTGGATTTGTTGTCATCGCCGCCGCCGAAGAAATGGCGCCGGATTAATGTGGCGAAGAAGAAGAGTTGCTCGGAGAAGGGGAGAACGAGTGGACTCAGGGTGGTGATGTTGGTTTTGAGGGCGTCTCCTCCGATTTCCATTAGATCTTTGCTGACTTTAAGACCCTTGAAACCTTGTTCGTCTTCTTGGTAGATTGACCTAATCCACAAGTTTATCCAAAAATATAGTAAAATTTAAGACATATAATCATATTGCTTCGGATTATTCAGAGCAAAGTTTTGAAGAACGGAAAGAGAAAAAATTATACTAATAATTCTTTTGTAAAGAGAAAAAATATATTAAGATAAACTACATCAGATCAGATGTAACTAAATTTTTTAGTATAGATTATATTACTGAAATAAAAATTTATATTATTTTAGTACTAAACTTTAGGTTAAGCTTCAATTATACCACTAAGCTATTAAAATTGATGACATGGATAAATTTTAACTGTCGGTGTGCGATGACATAGAGGGATTTTAATGACCTAATAGGATAATTGAAGCCTTGACTAAAGTCCAATACTAAAATAATGTCGAGTTTTAGTTTAGTGGTATAACCAATACTACAAATTAAAATTTAATAGTATTCTGAATAGTTTACTTTATAATCAATACTCAACTTAGTTATTTAAGTTCAATGTGGTCAAACGAAACCATGGAAAGACTCATAGTGTACATTTCTACCTACCTATCCCTATGACGAATAATGTACATGCACATGATGAACTTTATTGCTCTTAATAAATTCATAGCCCAGGCTTTAGGTGATCTTAGTAAGAAAGACTTGATGAATTTACCGATTTTGGATGAATATCTACTCTTAATAAGTTCATAACTCAATGTTGAGTGGGTGATTCTATCGCAAAGGACTAGATGAATTTGCTGCTAGAGAGGATGAGTTTTCGTAAACTCTTAATAAATTCAATCCCAAGAGTTTCAGTGATCCTATTTGAGAATGTCTCATTGAATTTACCGGTTAAAGATGTTGAATATTTATTCTTAATGATTTCTTATCTTAGAGAGATTGGGTGGTTCATTTTAAATGAACTTGAAGAAATTTACCTTATTTATTGTGAGGATGAGCTGTTGTAAAAGCTCTTAATTATTTCATAGCCCAGATTCGGGTGGTTTATGTTGAGATAAACCTGATGAAATACCTACGTAAGTGAGAAGGACTAGTCACCTTCTATGAAAAAAATGTTGGGCCATTTTTTCTAGTACATTTACTAAAATCCTGAGGAAAAGGGGTTATATATATACATTTGTATATATACTTTGTAGACACATCGAGCACTTCGGTGGATGAAGGAGTTAGTTGTGTGTTATGAGTTCACCCTAATCTTAGAAAGTTCAAGATTCGTTCACTTATCTAAGAGAAGAATTACTCATCATCACTATGTTCTAGTTCCAGATACGTTCACTAGTGCTCAAGCAACTAATCTCGCTAGTGCTCTTCTCGTGTTTTAACTTTAATGTTCTCAGATTTACGAAGGATATTCTTTCGCATTAGTGGGGGAATGTTGCTAATGCTCAAAATGTAACTCATTTCATAATGCAATTTAATTCTATTATAAATAGAATTAAATTGTGCTTGAAAATGACGATTTTACCCTCACTATTCAGCCTATAAATAGTGGGCATCTCTTATCATTCGAGACATCTCTAAGCAAGTGTTTGCTTTAGAAACACTCTCATTGGTTTTTCATAAATCTATCTTAAGTGTTGTTTTTGAGATGAGAGAAGAGCAGTACTACCAGAGTCTATCTCATCTTTCCGGTGTACAAAATTTAGAGAGTCGTGCTAATTTTATGGGGCTATTCGTCCATTGTAGTGATTACATATATCGGGGCGAATTCGCTTTTAAGGCAGTAATTAATACCACGACACGATTTAATTTCGTTTAATTATTTTATTATTTTTCCGTTAGTGCTAATGCTTCGTTTTGCAACAATCTATTTTCCAAACACATGAAGTTGATACTTTGGTATCTTATGACTGTGATGGTCACAGCTTACCTTTTCCGCCATGACTCGAGGTTAAGCGCCGGGTTCATAAACACTGCCAAATGGAATGAACGACCGCCGGACAATACTATACTATTCTTGATATCTCGAATTAGTATCTGCCGATAACGAGCTTTGTTGGCCTGTTCAAACTTGTAAAGCATGAGGAGTGCAACAGAGTCAAGAAGAGCTCCTTTTGTCAGCCCTTCTCCGGTACATTCAAGGTGATTTAGCGGATCGATTGATAAAATCTTACGAGAACACAGTACTGCAAAGGATCGAAAAACAAAACCTTATGAGAATGTTGGATGATACATATGAACATCTTAATTTTAAAAAGCGCGTTTAGGTGCACGAAAAATCATTTGTCGGCCAAGCGCGGCGCAGAACGAGAAGCCCATCCTGACACACGTTCTTGGAGTGAAGCAGGACACAACATTTCTGGCGCCTTAGGGATTCAAGATGAAAAAAAAATAAGACCCCTTTTTCTCTTCTCCTTTAAGGACCCACTGGAGCTCTCTGTCATGGTGGTCGTTCTCTTCTTCATTCCTTCTTCGCCTCTTCATGTTTTCATTTTCACCTCACCTACTGCGCCTAAGCTTCAAGAACCTTTTTCGTCTTGCGCCTTTTAAGACTAAGATGGACATCAATAAGAACAAGATGAAAGGGACATGCCTTGATTTGTGTTCTGTTCAGTGCCGTAGAAAGGTGATATCACCTGAGATTTCAAGCTTGTAAAAGACGATGTAGATGCTTATGTTGATGTGTAATATTCAGAGAACATTGTTGGAATGAATAGCTACAAACCCTAATCATAATACGAACATGAAATAGATTGAAAAAGACCTCAGCTTCAATCCTAGAAATAGTCAAATAAAGGCACAAGAGTCTACTTTAAATGAATTGTACAACCACCATGTAATTGAAGAAGGAATTTAACAAAGTATAAATTTAAGATACAAAATTAACAAAGCGGAGAAAAAGAACTTCTGGCTAGTGTCGGCCTCATCCCTCCCCCGATACTCCATCAAAATGTAGTTGCTACTCTCCTCTAAGCATCTAAACATTATTCATACACTTCTCACTTCAGTCGTTCTGTTTTCTTTTCCTTTTACCAACCCACTTTTCGATTTTTTTCCCTCTTGATTTTTCATACTTTAAATACTTTCTTTTCCATTTCCTCCCATGTATAGATACAAAAATGGCTACATTTGATTTTTTTCCCTTCTTTTTTCTCTTGTTGTGTCAAAAACTCCTGGAACTCGTGCTGTCGAGTTCATGGCTTTCAATATATCACAACTCGAAGTAGCCCTGGCTGTGGTTCAGTATAGTCAAGGCACTCTTCTTCAAGGAGATAATGTTGTACAGCAACTGGAAGTCTAGCTGGAATAGGAGAACCCCTTGTCTGGTGGCAAATTCCAACACTTATGTAAACCTGCAGGCGCTGATCTGCGACCCGTGCTGTGCTCCTCAGCACTGATAGTTCATACTTGAGCATGTGAATGGCTTCAGTAACATGCAATCCATGCAGGTCGATGATCCGTTGCTGACCTCCAACAATCTCTGGATGAACTTGGTTCCTGTATTATTAAAGTTCATAACAGTCAAACAGAACAAGCTAGTTTGGCCAAAATAATGATGCGAAATTAGATTATATTTATTGGAACATGAACAAACAGTTACCAAGATTCATAACCAATAAACTCAGGTATATTGATTCATCAGTGCTGTGAGTTTGAAAGATGGACGGATAGAGAAAGGAGAAAGGGTAGGGTGAAAGGAAGTGATGGTTACGAAACAATTACACGTAGCCTCAATGTCAAAAACAGCTGATAAACAGATCTCAAAAGCAATAGTAATAACAGGTACAAACAAATGTGTTTATGTCCGTTAGCCACCATGTCAAGGAACCAAGTGAGATGGGAAAGAAATGACAAACCTCTGGCGATATATGGAGTCTTCAGCATCTCCATGAGCTGCCTTCATACGCATATTCTGAAGTGGCCCTTTCAAACTAAGTTCCTTTGCTAGAGCCTTATTGCCAATGAGAAACCCTTGACGTGCCTATTGTAAATATATTTAAAATGTAGTATCACTTGACAACAACATGGATAAGTTGAGCAGACTAAATTCAGTGGGGAAGAGAGAAAAAGAGAGACATTAGTGATGAATATTTAGAACAAAATTCACATTCAATATTAGACACGGCAGTAAAACTTAGATTTGCCTTCGACCTGTCTCATGGTCGATGACTAGATGCACTCTGTGCTTTGTACATAGCATCAACTTTGGAAGGCAAGGGCCATTCATGAAAGGGAAATGCTTATTCAGGATAATTAAATGGATAGTTGTTACTGATACTTTGTTGTCATGATCACTAGACTTGGGATTGGGAAATTTCAACAGCGGAAATACTCAAAACGAAATACAATGAAGTTTACCTTAAAAGACTATTGGCGTTTGAATTCTATTAATTATTTCTATTCGGTTGCATATCTAGCTAAGCTAATTGATTCCTGACATAAATTTGACAACTGTAAAGGTCCAGGGTTGCAAATGGGGAACAAATAAATGAAAAAAATGTAAATAATATAAGGATAAAATGTGGTTGCGAAATTAGGCGGAAACATGGTTCAACAGCTTATTTCATTGCTGCCTAACAAAAATGCTTAACCTATTAATATATCAGTTTAAATATGTGTAATGAATTTCCAAGGAGATACCTGGTCAAAGTATGCATTACTAGAATGAGCATGGACTTGAGATTCTTCACGCGGTTCAGAGTATAAATTTGCTGCCACCTCAGTAATATTAAAACAAATAGATATGGACAAAGCCATAGATAGCTCCTATTAAAAGCTGTATAAAAGCATGATTAGTAGTGCAGAATATTACCCATTGCATCTCCTGTTTCAGGCCAAACAGGAGCTGAATGAGCTGACCCATGCTTTTGCAACCTATTAGCATAAACCCCTCTTCCGGTTGCAGCACTGTAGGTATTAGCCAACCCGTGCAAATTTCTACTTAACCCAACAGTTGAATCAGGAGAACCGTTACCATCGTACTTCCATACTCCAGAATCGTGAGATGTCATTTTCCTGATACCTGAAGTAAAATCCAAGGCACCCCTAGATGGAAGGGAAGAACTAGATTTTAAAGTAAGAATGTTGTTCTTGTCAGATGATCGATAAGGATTGGCACTATGTTGAAGATCATCTCCTGCATATATTGTAGGACCACTCTGATCATCTGACACAGTAACTGCAGGGAAGCCTGGCGTACTCAGATTGGGAGCTGACAAGGTTTTTGAATTCAGGTTAAGGTTGAAACCGCCATCAACCTGAAGCTGCAATAAAAATCAACATGGTCCATGAAATGCTAAAAGATATTAAAATGGAGAAAACACACAGTAAAAAATCTGAAAACTTCCGCATATGCTGGAAGCCTGTGAGCCACAGCATGCAACAACAGCCTAAAAATATAAAGACTTCGAAAAACAAGAGGAGAAAACCCCATAAAGAAAAAGCACCCCTCCAAACCAGGCCACATAATACTAAAACAAGAGGCTACATGCTGTGGTTGAATTGATTCACCTCTAAACTTTAATGGGGCCCTACTTTTTCCCTATCAAAACACAATTAGCACCCAAACCATTACCATTCACAGCAGGTTCCCAACATCCCATCAATATAACATAAGAAGAAAGGGGGGGCATTTCCAGTGTATAAATAAAGGAAAAGCAAAAACAGAAGTTAAGGAAAATCTTTCCCATCCTGAGCTCCATCAACCATTCAATAGAGGTGCTGCCACTCTCCGGCAATTGATAACCAGAATTGGAAAAGGGAAAATATAAAACTTGAAGATGTTAACAACTGGTGCATCCCTACATTTTCAAACAGAGGATAAAAGCAAGCACTCGGAAGTCGAAACCAACTAAAAAATAAAGCACCACTCACCTCAAGTTGAGTCAGCATCTCAATAGTCAGATTTAAATCGCAGCCATTGGCAAAATAAACTTCAGCAAGGCTTTCAGCAGCAAGTTCAGGGAATTGAGAAGCCAAAAATTCTACAGGATTCGTTTCAGGACCTTCCATAATTGTGTGCTCACCCAACAAATCATTAGCAAATCTATGTCTAGAATTTCCATTATACGGTTGCCCTTCCCTCCCATTGCCAGGTAGCTGATCACTATTAACAAGTTGCTTGTCCCAAGGTTTGGCTGGCAAATGCAAAAAACTAGCTGAAGTAGGATTTCTTCCATAGGATGAAGCAGGATGTCTCAATTTTTCAGCAAGTTTACTACCATTAACATTGTGATGTGGTAGTTGTTGATTACCAAATATATATCCACCACCAGCAGAAGCAGGAAACCTTGAGGCTTCACTACCACCATGCAAGGATAAACCTGCTAGAGAAAGGCTCCCAGATCCAGTTCCTTGAGAATCATCCTCATTAATAACCTTAAAGTCTGGAGTAATGTCATCAGGGAGCTGGCGACGCCAGAACTGATGAGCCTCATCATCAGAATTATTTGAAATAGAAGACTCAGACCGATCAAGCACTGCTTTTCCTATAGTTCTAGAAATAGTAAACCTTGTTGCATCAACTGCATTAGAGCTTCCTGAAGATGGTGACCTAAGAGAGAAGGGAACGAACTCTGCTGCATTAGGATTCAAAGTCGTTACCTTGCTAGGGGTATTCAGTTTTGTGTCACTAATTTGGATCCCTTTCTTAGATAAGCTCATTCTTTACTTAAATGGAAGAAAAAAAAGATTCTACACGGATAAAAGAAACTAATGCAGAGGATACACTTTCGAGATCCACTAACTATAACCAAATCCTGCAAAACCATCCGTCGTATCGCATTATTAATAAGTCAAACTCACAAAAGAATCCTAAATTGAAGACAAGCATACATGCATGAATGACAATCCTTACCAGAATAATCAGTAACCAATTTTAGAATGTGATGATACCCGAAAAACACCAAACCTCAACATTACTCTTTATAGAAACTTCTACAATAACCATTTCCACGAAAATACTGATGATGATGAATAATAACCACAGCGGTGAAGAAGATGATAGAAATATTAATAAGCATATTTGACTCTCAATTCATGCAAAACCATTGCTTTAAATGAAACAAACATTATAGATAATACTAATGACTAATTAACAAATACAGTTAAGCATTTCTTAAACCAACACCAAAATATGCTTAATTCAACATTATGAATTAAACAATAATTTTTTTCATTAAATCAAAAACATTAGATAGACCAAAACACGCCAAAATACAGTTCAAAAACCCTAGAATTCACTTTTCAACAACCCTTCAAGCTGAAAAGGAAAGCACAAACCCTCAAGCTAATAATTAAACAGCAAACTCGTATACAGTAAAAACCTTTAAAATAATAAAAACAACAAACTTATATTTCCAAAAAGGAAAAAAAATAAACAAAAAATCAAAGTTCTAGCCGAACAAACAATTGAAACAAATTAGAGCACAAATCAAGGCTATATCTTGCATTATCCAACTCATTAATTATCAGAGATCTCAAGTCAATCAATCACCAACAAAAAAAAAAAAAACTGACATAAACAGAACGAAGAAAGAAAAGCGAAAATCGAGAGACCTGAGGAGAAATTTATACCTTTTCGAAACAAATAGAAAGGATTCATGTTAAAGAAATGAGGCTGGTAGTGCTTCAGATCTTTTTTAAACTAATTCTATCGTGATTTGAGTTTTGTTTTTGTTTCTTTTGCTTGCTGCAGTATTATATTATCTCAGATTTTTATTCTCTTTTATCTCATTTCCGATATTTTTTTCCGAAAAATCGTGGTTGCGTATAGCGTTTCTTACCAAATATATACATAAAGCCTTTATTATAAAATAGTTGTCTTAATTATATTCCTTTTGAAGTAAATATATTTAATTGGTTAATTAAATTTTTATTTTTTTATTATTTTAAATCATAAATTTTAGACCTACAAAAGTATTTTTTTTTTTTTAAGTTTCAATTCTCCTCCTTTCTAGATAAGATTAAGATTAAATAAGATTTATCAAAAAAATATTTTTTTTGATAATATGCTTGTCATCTTATGGTTCAAATTCGAGTTGCAAGACTACCCCTCCCAACAAAAAATTATTATATGATCTTGGTCCACTATGTCACACATGGTCCTGTCCACTAAAAATCAGTTACATATTTTTTTTTACATGTAAATAAAAAGTGGGTGGTTACTTTTTTAACTATTATTACAGTTTTAATTGATGTTGTATATAATTTTATAAATTATATTAATTAAAATATAATACTAATTACTTTAGTCTTGAATTTATTTATTGTCAATATGTAACAAATACCTAAGTTTGGGGCAATTGTAAGGGAGAGAAATTGTTTTGAAAGCTTCTAGTTTAAATTCTTGGACTGATGAATACTTTTTCATCAATTAGATGGTAATATATACCATAGTTTTATTTGACCAGTTTGATCTTTTAAAAAAAATTAACGGGAAAAACTAAAATGAACATTTTTAACGACAAAAACTAAACCGATAACAACTTAAAAATTATTGATTTAATTGCAAAGACTTTTATATAAATAAATTGATAGTGTCCAATGACCTTTTGAATAATATATTCAACAAGTTATTTCTTTTTTACATGGAGTTGTTTACTTCTTTTTAAACTTAATTTATGATTCGTTTTTCATCATGCTCTTCTTTATAATAGTTGATGTGATCTTACGATAATATTTTTATTTTTTATTCTTCTAATAATACGCTTATTACTTGAACTCGAGATCTTAAAAATAACAATATTCTCTGCTTGAAATGTTTCTATCATTTCCATTTTATATATCAATGTTGTGTTTTTTTTGATAAATTTACTTGTTGCTTAGTTTTTTTTTTTAATTTTACGATAGTAATATTTTTAAAGATATGTATAATATGTAATTTGATTTATTTTAAAATATTTTTAATAGATTTTATGATGGTAATATTTTATGCATTATATTTTAAAATATTTTTGGCATGTATAATATGTAACTTTTTGTCAAAAATGTTTAAAAAGTTAATTTTTAGCTTTTATCTTTTTAAATATTTTCGAATAAAATTATCCACCTATTTTTATTTATATAATCAAATATTTTGTATTTAAAAAATTATAATTTTATTCGTTTAAAATTATTGTTTACAACAAAGAATTCAAATTTTAAACTAAACAGTTTAAAAATATTTTGACTACTATAAAATGAGTGTCTAAATTATATCGTTTTTCATTTTAGATGTCTAAAATTTATTTTGGTCAGAATAGGTGTCTAAAATTTTATTTGATTTATTTTGTGTCTGCAGTTAAAAAAATCAACATCCAATTATTATTCGTCAAATAATTTATTTTAGGCTCATATTTTAACCTAAAAATAACTTTATATACATATTTTAACAAAAATAAATTTCAGGCATTTATTTTTACTAAAAAAATAACTTTAAAACCTATTTTAATTATAAATAAACTTCATACACCTAAAACCAAAAATGTTATAATTTAGACACTTGCTAAAGCCAAATATTTTTCAAAACCACTTTCGGTTTGGTTTTATAGACTGAACCCACCTCAACTATCAGATCAGTCCTTGAAAACTCCAGCTTTCGCCCTTGGTAGTTTCTGGAGATCGGAAGCAGTCTTCGGTTGCTTAAACGGTGTGGTTCGAACCACTGCCGGTTATGCTGGCGGATCCAAAATCAACCCCGAATGCAGAAGTTTGGGTGACCATTCTGAGTCTGTAATGGTTCGTTGTTCCTATACATTTCTTTCTTTCATTTCGAATTATGAGACTTATTTTATCATATATAATAATTTGTTTTTATGAATTAATTCACCTAAAAGATGAACCAACGAGTGGCTACAATGAAAAAGGGTACGGCGTTCATTTAAGAAGATCGAGTTCGAGTATATGTGTGTAGAGTGTGTTGTTAAAATATTAAAGAAAAAGTATTAACAGATACTATCATGTATTCACACCATTATATTATATATAAAAAAGAAAGAAACTGTTGTTGATTTCCATTTGAACTTTTACCCGAATGATAAACAGGTTGAATATGATCCCAAGGAGATAAATTTCAGGCAACTTTTGGAGATATTTTGGTCTAGCCATGAACCTAGGCAGGTTTTTGGTCAAGGTCCCAATGTAGGTAATCAGCACAGGTAACCAACTAACATGACCCAGCAAAGAAGGGGAAAATCGACTTTTTATTGTACTTTTGTATTGACGAGCTTTGATATCTCAATTCAACCAGGTCTATTATTTTTACAAATGGGACTGAAGAGGCTAGATTAGCAACCATGAGCCATGAAAGGGAACAAACCAAGTCGCGGACCAGCACTGTGACAACTCAAATTCAACAACTTTAATCATTTTATCCTGCAGAACCAGAACATCAGGTCTATTGTTCTACCACTTCTCATTCCTGTTTGAGCATTGGTGTGTAAGTTCAGACTTATGATCCAAGTGTCTGTATGTCTGTTGAACATGATTGAATTTGAACTTGATTTAATATGCGATTGTTTAAATTTCTATTATTAGGAGCATGCTGCTATTTACAAAGGGTATGAACTAATTTAGTTCAATTGGATGGTTGAAGTATTAACCAGATTTTCTATCTGCATATGAATTTGGATGATTGAAAACGAATGTTATAATTCACAAGTGTTCTATTAACTATCGATAGAGCTAGAAGGTCGAAGGAGTTAAGGCTCAGATAAGTAAAGGAGTGACTAATACATTCATTCAATGTGCAGAAATTTGAGCTCAAACGCCATCCATTGCTCCCACAGCTGATACGAAACCTACCTGAAGAGGAGCTGGAGATATCTACTCTGGCAGCAAAACTGAATGGATTTGCCACAGAGCTTTGCCCCCAAAGGATTCAAAAGCAGATCGATGCAAAGATCAATGAAATTATTAGAAGGGGTTGGCCTGTTTTGACAGATGTATAACTGACCATTGGAGTTGTGTTTCAGGTGAATGACATTAGGCTTTGCATTTTCAGTTTTAGCATAGGTTTGATTATTTGGATGGTAATCAGATTGAACGTTATTCTCCTTTGCAGATAGAATATTTCTCTCGTGTATAAAATAAAAAGCCTATATTTTTGAGGTTTGTAATGATTCAATCAGTTTTGTAAACATAGAAACAGATTCTAAAAGCCTTTTCTTATTTTATTTGCACTGTAATACCCTCACCCCTAAATCCTGGGTCCCTTGTTTCGAAAAAGCTGTGGTGAATGATCTTAGGTGCCTTGTGTGGACTTTTGAGGTGTTTGTTGGGTGAAAGTTTTGATGCTACTGATTGTTGTTGTATTGTGCAATGGATTGAGTAAATTGTTTTGGCCTGGTGATATCTACGAGTTGCAGGGTGGTTGGTGATGTGTACTGATATGATTCTCCTTTAATGGTTTTGGTGGGCGATGTGCTCCGATTGTTGGATTCTCAGATATCACCAAGAATCATGAAGATTGATGAGAAGAAATCTGGGAAACAAAAGGAGAAACTGGGCTACTTCTTTCATTTGTAAAGCTATAATATCTCCAAAGGAGACCAGCTATTTATATACAAGTATTGCTAAAAGAATCGGTTGAGAATAACCGGCACTAGCAATTCTCCTAACCGATATTCTACTAGACTCTGATAGCCAATATAACCGTACATCAGATTCCTAACGACCCAACCATCCATCTATTACTAAGCTGCACATGTTACAAAATCACAAGAATTAGAAAATTACAACACAAAAACCTGAAACTAGCTTACCTTTACCAGTCTTGCCTTGTACACTGATATGACTTTCTTCTAATGGTTTTGGTGTGTTCTTTGCTTGGAAAGGTTAGGCCTCTTATGTTACATTGTGCTCTTTTCATTTGTTTATGTTGTTGTATGGCTTTCACAGTATTGATTGACGTCGGATCCCGGTGGTGGATCAAACTTATCTTGTTATTGGCAAATGTGATGATGCTTGGGAGTTGTTCAGTGTGGATTGTGAACTCGGCTTCCCGGATAAACAACACAACTAATCGGCGTTACTTTGTTTCTGCAGGTACGTCGGCCTGAGGATAATCAAAGTGTGGATAGCTTTTGAGAAGCCTGCTGCCCGTCTGCTATTCAGATACTTGACTAATTGCCCGCCTGAGGATAATCAAAGTGTGCATTCCATTCTGTCTCCTTTATTTACACATGTACCACCCAACCACGAAAATGTATTATCTTTTCTTTCACGTGAAGAGAAAAGATGGGATTACGATTGACATGCAATTTTGAATTGTTTATCCAAAATCGACAGTGATTTTAAATTCCAGAGTTCTCCAATAACATATAAATTACTCGAGAAAGGTGGGAAATGGAGATTAGTTTCTTATTAAGGATGGATGTTCATAAGAATTGTCTGAAAATAATGATGGTCATGATTTTGATTTTGATTACGATAAAATTATTATTTGCCCCTTCCCTTGTCTCAATCGGTCAAGACCAAGAGTGCACGTCAAAAAGAGCAAGGGCTAATCCAAGTCTCTTAATGATCCATTTTAAACTTTTTCAAACCTTAAATTAAAGGTGACCGTTCGATCGAGTCGAATTAAAAAATTTTAAACTTTTTAAATTGTCACGTCATATTTTATGACTCATAATTTATTTAAATTTTTTTTAAATCGAGATAAATTTATAAATTTTTGAATCAAATTTTACTCGACCCTACCTTAAATCTAGCAAAATGGTAAATATAGCCAAACAAAGACATTTTCCCAACAATATCTTGTTCTTACCGTGTTAAGTACGAATTAAAATATAGTAGTCTTGTTCAAACTTCAAAGTTGTCACCTTGGATTTTTCTACAACATAGAATAAGTTCTTCCACTTTAATCTTTCTATTAACTGTTTTAAATTCTGGGAAAGTGACAGAAAAAATAGTTGAGCGGCGTTCTTTTTCCGATCAAAACCAAAATGATGCATATGACCTTTTACTGGAGCCGGCAAGTGACTCTCTTGTTACCTCCTGGCGAACCGATTTGTGGCCGAGTTACGCGTTGACTCTTTTGGCATGCGTTTTGGCTTCTGTTTTTTATCAGTATTTGGATCACGTAAGGTATCGTCTCAGGCGTGGAGGGAACCCGGCGGAGGGGACGGCGGGAGATCCTTTCCTGTTGCGGCCGAAGGGAGCTAGGACTGGTAGAAAGTGGTCGGCGGGGAAGATCGTGGAAGGGGTGCTTTTCGGGTCGAGCTCAGCTCTGGGGTATTTGCTTATGCTGACTGTTATGTCGTTCAACGGCGGCGTGTTTTTGGCCGTCATGTTGGGATTGACGGCTGGGTATTTAATTTTCAAGAGCGAAGACGATGATGAAGTTTCTGGTGTTAATAGCACTTGTGCCTGTGCTTAAAAAAGAAGTTGTTTTCACTATCATTTCTTTTCTTTTCTTTTTTTTATGTTCGAACTGTATTTTTCTTCTTTTTTTACATAATAAGTCGGCGTTCATTCATACAAAACAGAGATACAAATGAAAAAAAGAAAACATAAAAGAAAAAGAAGAAGAGAACATAAGGAAAAACACAACAAAAGCACAAAATAAAACAAGAAAGAAAATAACAAAAGAACAAGCACAAATACAAATACAAAAGATAATACAAACACAACTAGGGGTGCTTATACAGCGAGTTGAGTACTGTTCGACTTGTGCTCGTTAAAAAATTTATTGCTCAACTCGACTTGTTGATAGTTAAATTTGATAAAATTTTGATCGACTCGTGCTCGTTAAAATTTTTTGTTGCTCGTCAAAAATTTACCTTGTTTTTTAATATAGGTAAAATCTAGTGATATTATTAGAGCTTAATATAAACATAAAAAATTCAGGAAAAATGTGAGGTTTGAGAAAATAAATAAACAAACCTGCCATGATCGAGTTAGAGATGAAGTCAATATTCGAGTGTAAGACTCTTTTTAGATTCTCAACAATTTTCGACGAACAACAAAGGAGAGAATGCCTTAGCCCTTAGGAATTTCTAGGTTTGAACTTTCAATCGTATTTTTTTATATGGGAAGTGAAAACTAAAGATTTTCCCCTTTTCTACTTGTATACATAAAGTAATAATAAAAGAAAAAAGAAATACTTTAATAAAAAAATGAAAGACTCATTATTATAATTTAATTTCTTATTAATACAAATTAATTTTTTTAATTCTTGGTAAATACAAAACGTTTTGAAAATTTGAAACCAAAATTTTATGGGTAAAGTGCCTAGCAATTCACTGAACTTTACTAAAATTTTCAACTAGTATCTAAACTTCTTGGAAAATAATTTTTTTAAGGTAGCCATCAAAAAATTATAAAAGAATTTATAAAAAAAAGATAACGAGTTGCTCACGAACTTATCGAGTTGAGCTGGGCCTTGCTCGACTCGACTCGCTAAGATCTCGAGTTGAGCTCAATTTCGAGTCAAGTCAACTCTAGTCGAGCGTTAACCGAGTTTTGACCGAGTCGAGCTCGAGTTGTTTGTGAGCTGCTCAACTTAATAAGTACCCCTAAACACAACAACAGAACAACAAAAGCAATAGTGGCCAACATCGAAATAGAAAAGGAAGGTCAGGCTTGTCGAAGGAGAGGGCGAGACATGTCAAGTCAGCTATCGATTTTAAGTTTGCATGATCATTTTCGGAGGCACATAAAAAAGAGCAGTGACGGTGATACGACAAAAATTTATCTTGGTCAACTCGTCATGATTTAAAATTGTCGTTGACTGAAGGAGGAAGGCCAAACAAGGACGGGATCAAAGCAACCACCGAAAATAATCAGAAGGCAAAACCATCGTAAAAAAAGTTTGATAGAACAACAAATGGCAAGGCACCAAACCCACAACTCAACAATTTTTCCAACATTCTCTCACCGAATGAAGACTTAAACAGAACCAAAGACATCAGGAAAGAGATTCTATAACAAAATGATTGAGAGATGGTCGAAAAAAACAAACGTCGATGAGAAAAAAATTAAATAAAAAAAGAAAAGAAAGTGAAAAGAGAGGGTGGTCATCGCTCATAGACACTAGCGGCGTCATCCAAGCCACAAAGAAAAGCTAGGGTTTCATAGGAGAGCCTTTGAGAGAGAGCAAAAAGAAAATTTTGAGCAGGAAATATGTTTTTCTTTAATTTGCATCTTAATATCTAAAATATCGGGGAGAAAGACCCTAACATTGTTTTTCTATTTTTTTCAAAGTATGTACCGCCCAGATTATTTCTCTAAATATTATTGTTTCTATAATAAAAGTAAAGTCGGATAGATTACACTCAAACTTTGAACAGTAAAATCTATTTTTATGATTAAAAAATTAAAGTTGAAAGTATTACAATCCGACTTTAAACAATATTTTATACTGAAGTTGAAATTCTTTCCCACCATTTTTAATATTTTAACTTAAAAAAATCAGGGCAATGGGTGAACAGTAAAATCGGATTCCTTTTTTACCAACTTTACTTTTATTGTAGTAAATACTATAGATTAAAAAATAATCTGAAAAGTACTATATTTTAATAAAAAATTACTCCCATATTTCTATAAATTTGCCAAAATATCGTGTCTGGAGTCCTCAGATGGTTTTCAGGCTACGAATTATGAATTAGGATCAATACATGTGGGCTTAATTGAGCCTACGTTATTGGTCTTAAATCTGTTTACATGTTTTCTCGGTTTATACGTGATACGTCCTCAAACTATAAGATATTTATTTTCAATTTATCCCTAAAATTTTTAACATTTTATTTTATACTCAAATTATAGCTCTCATTTTAAATTGGTCCTCAAAATTTTGGATGTTTCAGTTTAATCTCAAAATATGATCATCATTCTAAATTGGTCCATAAACTTTAGAAATTTTCAATTTCATCTCTAATTATCGTTTATGACACACCATATTATCAATAATACATATCAATATTTATATGATAGTTAATAATTTTTATAATAATTTTATTAACATGTGATATTATTAAC
Source organism: Hibiscus mutabilis (assembly GCA_019671005.1). Classification (NCBI taxonomy): domain Eukaryota; kingdom Viridiplantae; phylum Streptophyta; class Magnoliopsida; order Malvales; family Malvaceae; genus Hibiscus; species Hibiscus mutabilis. The sequence continues at coordinate 25,912 of CM033743.1, forward strand.
ATATATTGAAAATTTAGGAAGAAATTATAATGTTTGAAAGTTTGGAGACTAATATAGAATGATAGTCATAGCTTGGGATGCAATTGGAACGTTCAAAAATTTTAAAAATAATTTAAAATGAATATCATGGTTTGAGAACATGTGGTGCAAATAATTTGATTTTACGGACACAGAGATTAATCTATCAAATATTAAAACTTACAGCAGGGATGGACACAGAGGAGGACTGAAGGGGACAGTCCCCCCATAAAAATTTAAAAATCATATATGAGATAGAAATTTTTTAAAAATCTTCTATGTGTTTTTATTGAAAATCTATTTTCACCCCCTAAAATTTTATAAGCTTGCCCCCTTAAAATTTTATATGTTCACCTCTCCAATATAAAATCTTGTGTCCGTCCCTAACTTATAACATTTAAATAGATAACATGTTAAAATACCTGAATTGATTATTTTTTATAAAATATAAAAAATATTAAAAATGATTTAATAACTAATTTTAATATTTAGGATTTAAGTTTGAAAGTTGATATCATAGTCTGCGATATCACATGATGCCAAGATTTAACCCAAAAAAAAACCCTTAAAATTGTGTTTTTTTCCCTATCTAGAAGGGGTTCATTAGACAAATCAAGAACAGTAGTGTTGTACATTTCAAAAAGACAATTTCACTTAGCCAAAAAAACGGCTTTATTGTTTCAATATTCCCTTTTGCGGAAAAAATCGGATAACTACCTCCCTTTAAAGTACATTTAAAAAATACTCCTCATTCTACACACATAAGTAGGACTCTCGTTTTGCATAACGCGGATTTAATATACGCGTTTAACGAAACGCGTATTCAGTCCTATGTGGCATGTCTTATCCGTTGGTTTTATTTTAATATGTAGTAAAATGAACCCACGTTTGGTAGGAAGCGAATTCAACGATATTATCAAATAAAGCGTTGGGTATTTATCACAGTCAAACGAAACGGTTAAAATATTAATGACCGCATTGAAATAACATGAATTCGCGTTGTACGAAATGCGTATTTTTGTATATTCAGTGAATTTGTGTCTGACATAACGCGAATTTACTTAAAGACGCATTTGAACCGACGCGGGTTCTAGTATAAATAACCCACATACCCCACAAAAATCACATCAAAAAAAGTATTCTCTCTCAATCCCTTCTGTAATATTTCAAATTCGCGATAATGGAGGGCTCCCTGATAAGGTTGGATCATAAACACGTCTTCGATTTTTGGCGAAAAAATGTAAGCTTTATTTATTTATTTTTAAATTTAAATTTCCAGTTTTGGTTTAGTTGAATTTAAAATAAATACGGTAGTTTAAAATTAAAATAAATGTGTGGATGTTTAATTTTTTTAGGATGGGACGGAACGTCGTCTCGAAGTCTTTATCACTCGGATGACGAATGGACCCGACACGCATCTAGACGAATATATTTCGAGGGCTGGATTTTTGCATGTACCAAAATTATTGGCGGTGCAAAATTGGATGTTGATTTGATCAACGCCCTTGTAGAAAGGTGGAGGCCGGAGACACACGTTCCACCTTTTGTGCGGTGAGGCGACGATAACCTTGGAGGACGTGCTGCATATTCTGGGTTACCGGTAGACGGAGAGGCTATTACCGGTCACAAGCAGTGGTGAGTGGCGTGGGCTGTGTTTTGAGTTGCTAGGGGCTGCGCCATATTTAATAGATGGTGGCGCTGTGTTTCTTTGGTGGCTGCGGGAAAATTGTAGCATTTACCGGATGGCGTGAACGCAGAAACGAGGATGGTAAAGAATATTTTTTCTGAATATTACTGAAAAAATAAATTTCAATATTTGAATATAATTTTTTTTATTGTAGGCATATGCTCGCGCGCATATTTTACAAATAATTGGCGGGATATTGGTGCCGAACAAATCTCGCAACAAAGTACACATGTTGTGGTTGCGGCATTTGCGAGATTTTGATGAAGTCATTAGACTGAGCTGGGGATTGGCGGTACTGGCATTTCTCTTTAGAGAGTTGTGCAAGACCACAAATCCTGAGAAGCATGACATTGGAGGTTGTCTTCTTTTGTTGCAGTCCTGGGTGTGGTTCAGAATGCCATTTTTACTCCCTGAACTGAGCGTGTCGAGTCCTTACATTTTTTCACTATGCAGAGGTAAGGAAAAAATATTTTTTTTTAAAAAAAACTAATAATTATTTGGTAGCCATTTTTTCATATTAAAGTTTTGTTGGTTGTTCTGTAGGTGAAGCGGTAATTTAAGCCATGTTGATCTGGCGAAAGGCCTGAAGGCTATCAGACAAGACATTGAAAATGAATCCGGGAATGAGGTAAATATTTGGAGTTTGAATTTAATATTGAATTTGATGTAAATATTTAAAATAAAGTTTATTAATTTAAGTTATAATTGTAAATTGTACAATTTTTATGGACACCGTACGCTGATCCGAGTATCCACGAATGCCTCCCAGAATTTTCAGAGGGGACGAAGAGTGCTTGGACGGAGACGATACCACTCATTTTATACTCAACAGTTGAGTGGCATCTGACCGATCGCGTCTTACATCAGTTTGGTTGCATCCAAAGAATCCCGTTGAACCCTCCAAATTTTGACAAATTACATAGGCTAACTCGACAAGGAAAGCTCGAGGTACAATAAATTTAATTGCTTTAGTGATTTTATCAATTTGAACGAAGTTTATGTTGATGCAAAAAAGAATAAATTTTGTTAATATTGCGTGGTAGTTGGATTGGTCCGTGAGGCATGTAAAGTGGATTGCTCAGCGGAGGCAAAAATAACATCCGCAACGGCAGCCCATTCGTGAGTATGTAATGTTTGATACGATGGTTAGTCATGATTACTTTTTGTGGTACTTGGCGAATGGGAAGCCAAGTCTTTTGACTCCAGATGAGCAAGCGGTCGTTATTTAGCGTATGCAACACAACCGCCCGCGGACTGAACGTACGAGGGGGCACGTTCTACTTCTGGCGTTGCTTCGTCGTCGAGGAGAAGAAATGCTTCAGCCTCCTCAGCACCAACACCATTGCAGGTTACCCAACCGATTCGACCACAGCCTTTTACCCACTCCATGCACCCATCGTTTCATCCGCCGAGTTCGACATAAGGTTTTTTCACACCTGCTGTCGGCAACCCCTACGAACCATTTTCGACGATGATAAGTGGCACGTTGAGTTTGCCTCCAAGCTACGTACCTTTCTATCCGTTTCAACTATGGCGACCGATTTTGGGTCCGGATTAGTTCAGCAAACACCGCTGCAGTCCGTATTATTCAAAAAGTGGGCCAAGTGGAACGAGTGTACGGTTAGAGATGGAACCGAAAATGAGGACGGTGATGATGACGATGATGATGAGTAAGAAGTTCAGCCCCTTCGTCGTCGAAGCAACCCTGATCGACCTCGGCGTCCACCAGGTTGTGGTACCGGTGGACATAAGCACCATTAATTAAATTTTTTCCTTTTTAAGTAGTATATAAAAATTTTAGTTGTAGTTTGTATTTAAATATAAATTTAACCTAATAAATTATATTTTGAGTTTTAAAAGTGCACATTAATTTATACGTGGTAGATATTTCACATTTAATTTTTTTCAATCGCTTTTGTTCAAATAATTATTTAGTGAGTCAATAACGAACATGACCAAATAAAAATAAATATATTTTAAGTTTTTAAAAGTTCACATAAAAAATATATTTTGTTCAATGTAATTATTATTTGCGTTTAAGATGAAGATTTAATTTTTCTGAATCACCATAAAACTCGCATCCTATGAAACGCGAATATGTCATAAATTCGCGTCCTGATGAGCGCGAGATTTCTGAAAAGTCTGAAAGCCTGACACGTTAGGAATCATTTTAGTGCTGATTCAAATTTGCGTTCTATAAAACGCGAGTTTCATAATCTATAAATAGTGGTTCATCCAGTGAACCATTCTCTGTCTACGCGGTTTGAAGAAAAAAATTAAAGATTTCGATTTTATTGTAACTACTAATGACAACAAACTACGTATCTGGAAAAAAAATTTACAAAGAAATTTCCCGAATATTGTGGTTTGTCGGTATCTATAGTAACATTTATATGATGAGTAGATGTTGGTGGGCTACTAGTTATGGTGAGATGATTGTTCGGTGTTTTTTTCCACGACGAATGACAACAACAAATCACAATATCCGGGAATCCGAGGTCTGTTTGAATGGCATGAAGAGATCTTAACCTTTTGGTCGAAGGTGCAAGTTAAATATTTTTACGCCTCAATATTAGAGGCTAGGTTTAGACCTCCTCTTGTATCCAGAGTCAAAGCCCCTACCATGGTATACGTGTTTATGGGTGAAATACTAGGCTCCAATAGACCTCTGAGCTTGAAGAAGACCATCGGTTCTCTAATAGACAATTCAGCTCTGGAAGTAAGCCGATATCAGCCTCAAATAACGGTCTAGTCTTGAAGAAGAGACAATGTGTACTTCACGAGTACAATAGACCTATGAGCTAGAAAAAAAGACACTGTGTAATTCACGGGTACAATAGACTTCTGTGCTATAATAATCTACGCGTGTGAAAAAAAGTATGTGATCATGTACTAGAAGATTGTTAAAGTTTGTGATTATTAACTGTTTGAAAATGTAATCGGATGATTTCTACTTTATTTTAGAGCGTGTCCACTCGCTAACCTGTGTTAAAATCAACTATACCAAATCATATTTTTTAATTTTTTTCATCGAAAGAAGTATAGAATTAGATTCCATGAAAAATTACAGTAGCAGAATAACATGATATAGTTGGTTTTAGCGTGTTGTTTGTTTCATTGTACAAAGATATATAATTTAATAAATTCGCGTTTGGAAAAACGCGTTTACATTATTATTTTAAAACGCGCATTTTTCATGATGCAAATTTACTGGCATGTCAGATTCCCTGTAACTCGCATCATTCAGGACGCAAATTTATTCTGACCCATCTGTCCTGACTATAAATACCCCGATTAAACGGATGACCATTTTGATGCATCAGTATTCACTCAAAAAATATATAAACGTCTTATTTCTTTCAAAAATGACAAGAAGAGTTACTGCAATAGTATACTAAGACGGTGAGATGATTTTTGATGCCGAAATTAGTGTCGTGTTTCAGTATAGCAACACTATTTTGCTACAAATTCTGAGGGGCGTAACAGTTGAAAGGCTAAAGCAAACGATATCGCATAAGGTTTCAGTTGCTTCTGAGAGGGAAATTTATTCACTAAGGTATCAACTGCCATCTTTGTTAGATCTATTGTATTTCATAATATTCGATGTTCTGGACGATGAAGGTGTACAACTGATGATCGATACTCATACCCAGTTTTCCATGGGATAGGACCTTGAGTTGTTTGTAACATTTTCTGAACGAAATGTCGGAGGCAACACTGTAGTTCCAAATTGGCTGCGCGCTAATCTTAACTTCGACCCAAACGCTCATAGCCCTATATCAAGTTTGTGACAAGGAATCAACTTATTAAATACGAGCGATGACCAGCCAGCATCATCGTCTGTATCGAGGCCAAGGCATTCTTGCGTCGCCAGGTTTGACTTAGATAGAACCTACCACAAACCCAAGAGTCACTGTACAATCCTTACATTGGTGGTGTCGGGCCATCGTCATCTACGATACCGTACTCTCATGAAGAATTCAATCAGCTCGGTGAATTTTCATATGGGAGGCACTCGACTTATATCCATAATGTGGGCCCATTATCATCCACTAGGTTGTACTCCCATAAAGAATTCAATCCGTTCGATGATTTTTCATCTGAGAGGCACTCGACTTATATCCCTATTCTAGGCCGATCATCATCCACTAGGCCATCCTACCTTGAAGAGCTTAACCCGACGGATATTAGATATAGGTCGCATCAGCACTCTCGTGATCAGGTTAGTGGTGTAGTACATAGTAGGGTATAAGTTGTTGATGAAGCAGAACTATACAGCTTTGACGGGAATAATTCTGAAGAATAACCACTTACGAAGGTCGAATCAGATGGTGACGAGATGGGTTTATTTTCTAAAGAACCAATAGACCTTGACGAGCCCATCAATACAGAGGATGAGGCAGAAGAAGATACAGATGACGATAACGAAACTGAACTTGTGAAAATAATTACCCGACACAGTTATACTGCAACAGGTAGTAGCTCATCCTATTACGAACCACCATCCCACTTAACAACAGTGGATATGGAAGGATTTAACGCTATTAAATTTCCAGAATACCCACAGTTGGAGAATTACAATGAACGAAATGAGGGCAACTACGTCGTGGAATGGTCTTCAAGACAAAAAAACTGGCGATAGCTGCTATTAAACATTACAGCATACGCAGATCAGTTACTTCTACAGTGAGGAAAACTAAAGCCGACAAATATATTACAGAATGCCCCCATAAGTATGAGGGATGTCACTGGAGGGTCCGTGTATCACGATTGAAGAGGCTGAACAACCTATGAAATATAACCAAATACAACGGACCTCATCATGCTCCGTCGAAAGCTTGAGTCAAGATCATCCGAACTTAGATGTGTACGTGGTTTGTGATCATCTTTTTCTACTCATGAAAGCTAATCCATGTATATCTATGTTCGTATGTATAGCTTCCATTAAATCTCAATTCACATATACAGTTAAATACGATAAGGCATGGTATGCAAGATATCGCGTCATCCAACAACTATATGGCCAGTGGGAGGAATCATACAACGAGTTGCGAACTTGGCTGAAGCTGATGCAAAAATACAACCCAGAAATAGTCGTAGAACTTGAGACAGTGCCATCTTACTACAACAGTCGGGTTGTTCCTGGGGAGTGCCAATTTTTCTGCCTTTTTTAGACATTTTCGCAATGCGTTAAAGCTTTCTGCTACTGCAAGCCGATGCTACAAATCGACGGAACTTTCTTACATGGCAGGTACACACAGATTTTACTTTTGGCAGTTGTACAAGATGGAAATAGAAAATGTATTCCGGTCGTATTAGCTATTGTTGAAAAGGAAGATATCTCATCGTAGACGATTTTTCTCACCAATCTGTGCAGACATGTTCTGCGCCGTATTCTACGATAAAAAGTAGACATGATATGTATTATTTCAGACAGAGGCAGAGGGATTTAGGGATCCATCACGCAATTGGGCCCGTCTTGGGGACCTTCATTAATTCATCATAGGTACTGTTTGCGACACTTTGCTGCCAACTACTACCAGCGATACAAGAATGATGATGAGAGTATAATGGTTCTTCGTATGGGTAAGCCTTTCACTATCAAAATTATATCCATTGTCATGCCATTTAGTATTATTTTTTATTAATTATTTAATCTTTTATTCAATAGGAAATGTACACCGAGCTAATGAGTTTGAGAAGCTGTTAGAGGAGTTGCAATTAAGGAATTTAGTTGGATATAATTATATCGTTGATATCCCGATGGAGAAATGGCTACGATGTTATGATGGGGGCATCGATATGGTCACATGACAAGGAACTTGGCTGAGGCGATCAATTTGTCTCAGAATGGAACACGTCATTTATCTGTCACATCCGTTGTCAATGTGACATATTATCGACTGGCTACCCTTTTTGCAACCTTTGGAAAACAAGCAATGAACTGGATAGAAGGGGGCCACAAGTTTCATCCATATCTCCAGCAAAAATTTCAGATATCCATGTCGCACGCAAACACGATGGGTGCTATATGTTTCTCCCGTCACGAACACATCTTTCAGGTAACTAAATATTCTCGCCCGCTCGAAGGCATCATGCAGAACAATTACGTTGTTAACCCACGACGATGAACATATGACTGCGGACATTTTCAGACTTTCAAGTACTCGTTTGTTCACGCATTTGCTGCATGTGCATCTGTTCATTTTGACGCAATGACACTCGTTGATCCGGTATACCGACTTGAAACCATTTTCAAGGTATACAACAACGAGTTTCCTCCTATCGGAAATGAACACGATCATGCATTAGTTGACGATAAACCTAAGATACGGCCAGATCCTTCCTTGCTCAACTATGATTCATTGTGCTGAGGATATGGTTCCAAAAGAACGGACAGGGCAACCTAGGCTGTGTACGAAATGTAGGAACCCTGGACACGACATGAGGAAATGTCCTATTAGGACAGAGCCTCGAATCAACTAGTTGTTCTTCTAACTATAATGTTTACATTATAAAAGGAAAGGGTTCCGTAGTATTTTATGGTCTTCTAACTGTAAACAATGGCGAGAGGATTCGATAAAATATACAAAAATCGAATTACACATGCCTGTCGACCATTTGTTTCCATGTTCTTCATGATAAAAAAATGACAACATATCATTTTCAACGCGATATTTAAACCCGCTCAGATAAAATACTCTCCGATTTCTGGACTTTTGTAAAATTATGTTCTCGTATTATGATGTAAAAGTTCTATAACTAGAGAAAATATCACACGTCATTGCCCAAAATCAAATTAAACATGCCTACCGACACTTGTTTTGATGTTACTCAATGCACAAAAACAAGGTCATATAGCGTTTTTAACGCAATTTTTAGCAATATTCGGACACCTGATACTGGATTATTTTTACACCGTTTTACAGAGATAAATCTATAGTACGACGTCGATGTTCAATAACAATAAAAATTATCCCTCAACACGGTGCAAATTCACCTAAAATATGCCTACCGACACTTGTTTTGATGTTACTCAATGCACAAAACCAAGGCTATATAGCGTTTTTAACGCAATTTTTAGCATCGTTTCGCTACCTTATACTGGATTATTTTTACACCATTTTACAGCGATAAATCAATAGTACGACTTCGATGTTCAATAACAAGAAAAATTATCCCCCAACACAGTGCAAATTCACCTAAAACATGCATACCGACACTTGTTTTGATGTTACTCAATGCACAAAAACAAGGTCATATAGCGTTTTTAACGCAATTTTTAGCAATATTCGGACACCTGATACTAGATTATTTTTACACCGTTTTACAGAGATAAATCTATAGTACGACGTCGATGTTCAATAACAATAAAAATTATCCCTCAACACGGTGCAAATTCACCTAAAATATGCCTACCGACACTTGTTTTGATGTTACTCAATGCACAAAACCAAGGCTATATAGCGTTTTTAACGCAATTTTTAGCATCGTTTCGCTACCTTATACTGGATTATTTTTACACCATTTTACAGCGATAAATCAATAGTACGACTTCGATGTTCAATAACAAGAAAAATTATCCCCCAACACAGTGCAAATTCACCTAAAACATGCCTACCGACACTTGTTTTGATGTTACTCAATGCACAAAACAAGGTCATATAGCGTTTTAACGCAATTTTTAGCAACATTTCGATATCTTATACTGGATTATTTTTACACCGTTTTACGGAGATAAATCCATAGTACGACTTTGATGTTCAATAATAAGAAAAATTATCCCCCAACACAGTGCAAATTCACCTAAAACATGCCTACCGACACTTGTTTTGATGTTACTCAATGCACAAAAACAAGGTCATATAGTGTTTTTAACGCAATTTTTAGCAACGTTTCGATACCTTATAATTTTTACACCGTTTTACAGAGATGAATCCATAGTACGATGTCGATGTTCAATACCAAGAATAATTATCACCCAACACAGTGCAAATTCACCTACAACATGCCTATTAATCCATGCATATTCAGCAATTACACGACGAATTCGTGTTCCATTGAACGCGAGTTCATCCTATCACGATAACTTCATACCATTTCGTGTCAATTTATCGCAGAACTCGCGTTTTGATAAACATGAGTTACGTTATCCAATTAAAATAAACGATTATAGGAAAAGCGACGCCATATCATCCGAAATACGCATTTTGTTGAATGCGTATTTGCAATCTGCGTTGTGCAAAACACGAATCCTGCTTATGTGTGCAGAATGAAGGGTATTTTTCCAAATGTAGTTCAAATGGGATGGTTATTAGATTTTTTTCCCAAAAGAGAATATTGAACCAATAAAGCCCAAAAAAACAAAACATATGTCGCCCATCAAAATCAATACAATCAAAGAGATTTGTCTTGTCTTTTTCTTTTCTTTTTTAAGTGGGATTCTCCTATGAATTCCAAGGATATGATAAGTTAAGAACCCTATTTCAAAATCACTAAACAAACGAAGCTTATAAAGATATAACGGTTTAAAGATTTAAGGAGTTTATATAATTTATTAAAATGATATCTTTAATTAAAAAAATATAAATATTCATTAATTTTTTATGCATGATATACTAACTTTTGAATACAAAATGAGTATGATATGACTCAAAATCTTCGGAGTATGTTAACATTTTATTTTCATGTATTTTTTTACTAGTCCATAATTAATTTTTTATTTTTTTCTTGTAAGTATTTAACATATTTTATTTTAGACCCTTATTATTCTGGACCTGTATAGTCGTACCTATTACAAATGTCCAAAACCAGCTGGATCGCCTTATTTCCTGTCGCATTCAAACCACTACATTTCCATGGCCCTCGCTCCTAGCCAGTTGTATTGAACTATATGAGAGAAACCAAAATATGCTGAGTGGTCCATCTCAAGTGTTTTTTTTTTCTTTTTGTGTTGTAATCGTGCTTTTATTATTATTCATTTCACATAGATTTTGATAGATTTATATCGATGTGGCTTAAAGAGTTGTGAGATTATGTGAAATTTATTAAAATTAGACCTTAAATTAAAAAAAAATATATTTGTTGGTTTATTGTATGTGTGATAAATTGATTTTTTTCATTAAAAATGAGATCGAAATCATTATATTATAGAACTCTCATACGAATATATGACGACCAAAATTATCCCTAAATAATAGATTAGGTATATCAAGAACATGTAAAGAACGGAATCAAACTTTATCATGAAATCGACTTCCATATTAATTTCACGACGTATCGGCATAAACTCAACCATCCATAGTCTAGAGAAACGGAATGGACTTCACCAAAGCATGGGGGCTTGTGGAAAAAAGGTTGCGATAGAAGCGTAATGGCGTCGGCATTATTAGACGTAGGGGTGAGCATCGAAACCTAGAAAATCGAAAAATCGACTCGAACCGGGCTATGTGGTTCGGTTTGGTTTGGGTTTGCTGTTGCAGTTCGGTTTTCGGTTCGGTTTAAAACTCAAGCTTCTCAATTCGGTTTGGTTTCGGGTTTTCTATATGGAACATGTTTATTCCATATCAACCCGAATTAAAAAATACATTATGATACATATCAAATATATTTTAAAGATAGTCTCTTGAAATATTTTGATTTGTTTTTAAGATATTTTCTTGGAATATTTGGATATATTTTTATAATATTAAGTTGATTGAGTACTGTGTTTCAAATTAGAATATGTTTTTATAATATTTACTATTCAAGAGTTGTTTTACTATGCTGAATATTTGAGTTTAGTTTTAATCAAACAATATATTAGACTACATATTTGTGTTCTAAGTTGTGATGTAGAATCATTGAGTGGATATTAATTAAATGAATATTTTATGTGATTTATTTTTTAGATAGATTGTTTGTTTTGTAGTTATTTTTTAGTTCATTTTTATTTGAAATCTTAGATTTGTCAAGAGCTCAAGACATGTGTTTTCTTGTTCTTAATGAGAAAATAAATTGATATTGGAGTGTCTAATGATAAATTAAAATATGTTTTGTGTTTTACATTTTTTTTTAATTTGAAAAACACCCTTTAAAACCGCGATTTTTAACTGAATCGAACCGTAAAATTCGGTTTTTGGTATTTCGGTTTTTTACCAATCGGTTTTGGTTTTCTTTAAAAAAAAACGTAAAATGCAGTTCGGTTCGTATTTTATTAAAAAATTGAACCGAATTAAATCGAATACACCCCTAATTAGACGGTACCACAATACGCTCAAATCCATTATCTCACGCTAGCTTAAGACCTTCATAGATTCTCCAAACACCAACTATCAGTAGTTAATAATTAATTCTTTTGTGGTTTTTTATTATAAATATTTAATTTAACTTATTTTGGAATCATTATTTTTTGTAAATCCTATACAATCACTCTTATTATATTCCTTCAGAATCGCTCTTAATATACATCGATGTCGGGTTTGTACTACAAAGTTTGATCGGACTGATGGTTGTCTTTATCATCACCATCAACCTATTTGTCAGTGGCGGATTCACGTTAAGGGATGGATAGGATCGTGTCCACGCTGAACTTTTCAAAGTTCGCACATTCGACTTCGATTTTCTTAATTTTTATAAATTAATTCTTTTTTTTAATTTTTATGACTTGTGTCCACCCTGAAATTTTAATATTTTTATTATTTGTGCCCGCTCTCATAAATATTTTGACTTGTGCTTATCCAAAAAAAATTCTAAATCCGTCACTGCCTATTGTGTATGAAAGTTGGATGGGTGATGGGCATATATAAATTCAGAGACATAAAGTAAGGAAAATCATGGGTACAACTGTAAAGTTAACTTACAATGGAAACAATCAAATATGCTTTGTAGTTATGCAGAAAGGGCAGCTGCTTACTCTCTCGGACTTTGGTTTTTCTTTTATTTGTCTCGGATTTTCAAACAATAATATGTTAATTCAAAGATTCCGTGTGAAAACATCAATCCAAGTTGAATACTCCAAATGAACTTTTGATAAAATCTTTTCTAATACAAAATAAAATTGTTTATGGATTAGATTCAATACTCAAATACAAACATTTTTAATTGTGTGGAGAATTAAATGATTAGAATGATGAATTGTAACGGATTATTCCAAAGCACAAAGATAAATTTCTTACAACAGTTATACTATGAGTAGCCTGTCACCAGATTTATTGAGTTAGAATGTCATATCTGAGAGAGGTAAATACATTATATCGAAAATGAAAGAAGTACGAAATTATAAAAGTGACGTTATTATACATCCCATTAAATATGTTTTTGAAAAGAAGATAATAACCATTGACAAGTAATATCAAAGCAATCACTTGATTTTGTATTTTCACATCGAGCGCTCCGGTGAGTGAGATAGGCACGGTAAAACAACTATGACGATGACCTGTGATAAGAACATTACAAAATAAGTGAGAAAATGTCACGCTTGAAAGAGGATGAGCTTAAGAAAGATGAGGACAGACTAACTCAGCGAATAAGACCTCAAGCCCGATATATAAAGCCAAAAAAGAAACAAAGGAAACAACATGAGCAAGTAAGCAAGCGAGGGAAGATCTGTTTGTAGAAAGAAAATCGAGTAAAACAAATCTTGCGACAACGTTTGTTTATTGGATTTGGTGAGAGAAGAATAATAATTGGAGTAGTATTAATTTAGAAAGATTTTGTTCGAAATTCGATTTGTACAATCTGAACAATTATCTTACTCTTTTTGGATAAATTTATTGAAATCGTACTATTCCTTTCTATCAATAGATATGTTGTATATTCTAGGGAAATGCACTGTTGGGATATTATTCTTTTGATAAAGCAAACAATTTGCATGCCATATAAAGCATCCCATGCACGTGTCTCGTGGAGGATCAATGCTTATATATTCGAGAGAAAACCATCTCGAAACTACATCTGTAGATGTGTTGAGTTAAAGTGAAATCAATTATGCATGTAATCTTCCTTGATTTCTAAATGGTCGAAAACAATGCTTGTCGATAATTTCCTCACTTTCATTTAATATCATTCATCATTTGAAGCTTTTATATTTAATTTGCTCGGTTCGACTCTCCGACCTTCGATCACTATTATCAAATCTTTCGCATTTTATATATTTATTAGAATCTAATTTATTTGCTGACTAACCTGGACCGAGTACTGCAGAAGCCTATCAAGGAAGTTACTCTCTCAAACTAAATGTTTCATTCACACATCAAGACTCAAACCTTTCGCATTTTAATTAGTTATGGGAAACTACCTTAATAATTATGAATGAACCAATTGAATTGATATATAGGACATAAAGTGGGATAGACTCAAACCTATGAAATAACACCTCTTGTATTAAATTGGCAGGGAAGAAACTAAATGGACCTCGGGAGGGCCCGCTCCCAATCGTTTTTGCCCAATAATAATTCACGTTCTTGAAAATTTAAATATTAGACACATTAAAGTATGATACTCTATTTTTAGAGTTAAAATACTTAATAGATTGTTTTTAGAAAAAAATAATTTAACCTTCTTAATGATTGATTCTAGTTCACGAGTTCCAACTATTTGAGCTGAGTTCTAAGCTCAGTTAGATTAAGGCTCTGTTTTTGGTTGCTTATGCAACCTAAACGGGCGTTGAGCCCCAAGTTTTCTCGCCAAACAGAAAGAAGTTTGACTCCCAACGGGCGTTTGCTCAACAAATTTTTACCGTAAACGGCCGTTTGCCCACAGCTGAATTTTTTCACTTCTCGCAACCGACGTTCAGTCTCAACGCGCGTTATCCCAGCCAAAAGCAAAAGCTAACTTTTTTATCTTTTTTCCTTTGACTACCCTTTAGTGGTAAAGATTATTAATGCTAGAACTCCCTTTCTATATATGAACTGAATTATTAATGGAGATGTAGCAGCTTTATTCATTAATCTAATTAGAAAGCACTAAACAGTGCATATATATATATTGACAAAACTAAACAGTGCATAATATATATATATATATAAACAGTAGTAATCCATAATTTGTGTAATGAGAAAAGTGAGGGGATACGTCCATGCATGACACAATATCCAAAGAACGTATAGGATGCTCTGCATGGAGTTATACGATGAAACCTTTACTTGTTGGTTTGGTGCAGTTTACGAGAAATCATGTCCTTATAATTCATACTTTAAAGCTGCTCTCTAAACTTTTCTTCACTTTTAACAACGGGGACGGAGGGGAATCAGAAAGAAAGGGAGCAACGTGAAAGAGAAAAAACGCAAGGAAGAGAAGAAAAGAGGGTGAAAAAGATAAAAAGTAAGATTTGGAGGAAAAACGATGTAGATTTGATTTACATCAACTTTCGAACAATCCCCGAGGTTAAACGTCAAGGAAACCCTAAACGTTTAATGGGAGAAAAGTGAAAACAAAGAGAAAAAGCTAGGCAAATTTTGACAAATAATACTAACCCAAACAATATTTTGGGTTATGAGGTGCGTTGGGGTATATTTTGAGATCTACGGCAAAAATTACAGTGCAGGGTGAAGTCGTCACATGCAGGTGACGACTTGGGGAAGAACGCTATCTGCAAATGACAACTTCCCTAACTTGTAATAGTTTAATATTTTTTATCGATTTAAGATAAAATTAGGGGGAAGTCGCCACCTGCAGATGACGTCTTCCCCCAAGTCGCTATCTGCAGGTGGCGACCTCACCCTGCACTGTAGTTTTTGCCGTAGATCCCAAAATATACCCTAACGCACCCCATAACCCAAAATATTGTTTTAGTTTGTATTATTTGCCAAAAAGCTAAATAGAAGATGATAATTTTTAAAAGGTGTCTAGCAGTGACAGATCTAAAAAATCAAGATTGGGTCCAAAATAATTTTTCTTAAAAATAGGTATGCAATAAATATCAAATTAAATATTTTTAAAGGAATAAATTCACACTAAATTAAGATTGTTTTTAAAAAATAGGGATGTAATTGCTCCTCTAGGGGCTACATGCAACCGCCACTAGTGTCTAGTAATACGAGTTTAAAGAAAAAGTTTCACAATCTTTAAGTAATATCTCAAGTTTGAATTACGTGAATCTCGAATTTAAGTCATATAGATTGAACTAAAAATAATATATAAAATATAAAAGGCGAAAACATACATCTTTTGAGTACTGAATTAAGAATAAAATATAGAATGTAAAAAAATATTATTTTAAAAATATATATTAATAATAATATGCTAAATGCAAAAAAATAAAATAAAACATATATTATCTTTAAGAAGTGCTGATAAAAACGTGGGCCGTTAATAAAACCCTATAAAGATGATATTGGGGGTGGGGGGGGGTTTGATGTTTGAAAATAGAGAATCTGATACCTAACACTACAATTCCAAGCCTAAGCCGCATTGGTTGCACATATTTTTGAGTTCTATGCTTTTTACCACGTCATATTTCTCATATTTTTTTTGGCAAGTTGAAGCCGATAAATATAGAACTCAAACATCATTCCCACTTTAGATCTATGATTTATCTCATATTATATACCACGTGAATTCAACGGTTCATTTTAATTAGCTTATAGGAAGGATAAAATGTTTGAATTGATTTGTTTTCGTACGTAATTCATGTTTGTATTATTAGAGGCGGATCTTGACAACTTACTTTGCGGATGCTTGCTTAAAGTTTAAAAAAATTATGTCTAAATTAAAATTCTCAAAATTTTTAAAGGGTTTAATTTAAAATTTTCAAAAAAATGGGATCTAAATAAATTTTTAAAACTTTTAAGACTTAATAAGATTTTTTTAATTTTTAGGGGGGGTTTAATTAAAAATATTCAAAAAATTGAAACGTAATAAAATTTTTTGAAAATTTTAAAATGACCCAAATTAAAACTTTTAAAAAATTTGAAGGGCTAAACATTAATTTCTCAAAAATTGGGGGCAGTCCCCTCCGGTCCCGTATGGGTCCGCCTCTTTGTATTACATCTTTTTAAAAGTATTAACACTAATAAACTCCTTTGATATATTTCATATATGTATTGTGGTTTATGTTTGGTGTACGTAGTTATTCTCAGCTCTTATAATAATATTTTTTTAGTGTTCGAATGTAATTTTTTTACTTAGAAGTATGTGTCTTATATTTACATCTGACTTTTATCGTTTATTATATAAATTTTGATAATTTTATATAATTTAAATTTAAAAAACAAGTTTTATTGTAATAAGAATATTTGTGTAGCATAAACGTGTTGTGTCTACTTAGAGCCAATGACAACCTATTCTCCACAATACGATCATCAGTGGGAGAGAGCTTGTTAGTCAAATCATTTGTTAGTTGAAAAAAAGCCAAGTCTTAATTTCTTTGAAACAAACAAACAATATTAATCAGAGCATATTAAGTCAAGATTCTATGATTTTTTCTCTCCCAAAATGCAAATAAAACAACTTGAACTGACCCACAAAATTTAATGGGAAGCATTAAAAGATGATAAAATTTCATGTGCAGAAAAGGGAAAAATTACAAATTGAGAGTACTAATTAAGATTGATATGGGTCCTTTGAAAAATTCTTTGTCCAGGAGCAAGGATAGCCATTGGATCAAAACTGAACTTCCTCTCTACAAATCTGGACCATTGTTTCCCAAAATGTCGTTTCCAATCCTCTTTTGACTGGTAGTGAGGGAGGTATAGCTTGAAATCCAAACTCTCTTTGTTGCACCACTTGACAATCTCGTGGTTTTGTGCTACCAATTTCTCGACCGACGGACCTTTCGGCACGAACCGGAGCAACGCCACGATGTAGAATATTTCGCCTTCCGGTAGTACCACCGACGTCCGATCATCCCACCTAAACAGCACATTTTAAAACCAACCATTTGTAAATCAACAATGGACTCAAAAGAATCTCAAATTATTGGCCGAACAATTCAGAGTATCGAGCAAACAGAATCCAACTATGGTTAAATTCGAATTCAATTGAGGTAAATTCGTCCAGGAAAAAGATCGTTGCTGGAGCCCAGACAAATTATGGTGTCATTATAGCTTAGTTGGCGAATCAATTTGTTTGTCGTCTTCTCAAATGGTAAAAGCACTGACTTACCTCACTTGGGAAAATCTCATTTTCCCATAAAAAAAGCAACCCTAAATGACCAAAATACCCAACTATTTTCTGATTTTGAAACAATTAGGACAGTGAATTTCTCTCTTTTTCTCTAAGGACTGGGTCCCACCCAGTATCTTTGTCCACAAATTATTTTTTTTAAACTCTACGTTTGCTTATACGCAAACATACCACCGCTTCACCAAACACCTAACATGACGTTAACCCTAAACACTAATCCGCGAGGAAGGACATGATCCAGTACAGTTGAGCTCAGAATAAGATGGTACTATAAGTAGTTGAGATCCTAATCATCACACACGTGACAGACATGCAGTTTGATGGAGGAGGGGGGGGGGGAAGCTTACTTGCTTCGCAAGAGAGGGTAGATCAACATGGGCCCACCGACTCCATCTTTCAACATCTTCCTAAACACCGTCCGATCGAAATCAACGATGCTCGATTTGGATACGAAGATGTTCAGCCAAGGGTGAGGGCTGTCCCAAATGCCGTTGGCCTTCGCGTGTTCTTCCACTCGTTTCACACGCAATAAAAACTCCATGTAACTAACATTCACCTGGAAGTTCAACCGTCGGACGAATCCTAGCCGTTCAAGAAGTCCGCTCACGGCCTGCACCGTTAAAAAAACCAGTGGCAATAAAAGTCATTTAATAAAAGTCCAGATTCCAGAAGATGATGGGCTTTTTGGACATTTGTGGAACAAAGGGGGGACCAAAAATTCCAGCCGAAATCCCAATGATCAGCAGGGATATAACATTATACTGCCGTAACGCTACTATTTTAACCTCGACAAATTCCCGATTTCACGAAAGGGACAGAACCCCGTAAAATACGAGAGAAAGGACAGCAGCGTCACTGTCTCGTAATTAAACCTCAATAGAATGGGCACTTTCAACAGCTTTTAATTTTGTGTCAGAAAATCCAAGAGAAGATATATAAACTGTATGGTCAGTTTTCAACTTTCAAAAAATGGGAACTATATAATAATAAATACTTATTCAGATGTTATTATTATTACTATTTTCTAAAAGTACTTTTACCAGTGAAACTCTTTTTGGTTCTTGTTACGGCGGAGGATGACGATAACCCCGTGCTCCGCCGCTCATGTGGGTCCCACAGTTCTAATCCGACCTCGACGGCTACCGGAACTAGGTTCTATCTTTACATGTTAAAACATGATGCATGAGATTATTTGACGAAGGGAATCGTTACCGTTTCTATAGTTGAAGAGTTGTCGCTGTGGTTGTAATGGAGAGCCACTTCGAGGCAGTAGAGGACTGAGCCGGCGGATTGAGGGATGTGAACAGGGTTGAACACGTGGTCCGGGTCCAACGGTACAGATGGCCAACCGTTGATTGGGTCGTCACTGTTGGAGAAAACGAACCCCTCCACGTAATCGAACGACTCACCTTCTTCCCGAGTCACCAGAAACTCAGCATCCCGAGTGAATTCTTCGAACTCAGAATACACTAGCCTTATCCATCTTACCTAATCAAAGAACAAAATCAACCTAAAATAAAGCCTAAATTAAGTAGCGTAATCGTGTCAGTCATGCACTTAAAAAATATAGTAGAATTTATTCTTGAGTTCACTCACCATGTCCGGAGCGGGTTGAAGCTTGACCCTAGCACGGGTTATAATTCCAAACTGACCGAGTCCGCCGAGGGCTCCGAAAAAGAGTTCGGAGTTTTGGGTTTCGGAGCAAACTGTTATTTCTCCTGTTCCAGTTACAACTTCCAATTCCGTTACGTTTGATGTTTGGGGACCATAACGGAACGCTTGTCCACTAACGCCGGCATTAGATAACGTCCCGCCCACTGTCAAGCTGAGGTAATCGGTCCACGACCTTGGAGCCAGACGGAACATCGAAACGCACCGTTTCAGGACGTCCTCCCATAATGCCCCGCCGGAGACGTCGATGTAAGGAGAGCCGTCGATTTTCAACAGCTTGAAATGGTTTTCCTCCGTCGACCGCATGTCTATCACGAGCCCACCGTCGGCCATCGCCTGACCGTTGATGGAGTGGCCGTTACCCCTCGCTGCAACCGTCAGATAGGAAGTCCGCGACGCGGCCTTAACGACCCGAGCTATGTCCTCAGTCCCAGACGGTTTAATCAAAGCTAAGGGCTTAACGGAGTAAAGGCCGCCGAAATCTTTGCCGGCTATGCCCATAATTCCGCCGCTTTCGATGCTGCCTTGGAGGTCGAGGGACTGGGATATGGTAGAAACGTCGGCGTCGGGGATGCAGTCGGCGTCGGTGCTCTGTACGATTCGTCCCAAACAAGCTATCATCTTTGAAGAGTTACGGTGCGAAATGAAAATGGGAGTATCGCCGGTAACTGTTTTCTGTTTTACAGTATCAAATTTCAGTTTTCGGTTTCTCTCAAACTGTCTTATTTCTTGACCATGTTTTTACACCAAAAATAAAATAAAGAAGGGAGGGGGTAGTGAAAGAATTGAGAGAAAAATAAGAGCCTACAAAGAAAAGTTTAGTTGTTTGGTTTAAGATTGTGATGAATATAAAGGATACAGTATATAATAAATATGAGCCTTGGCCTGCGGAATAGAAATTATATGATATTTTGGTGTTTTTATTTATATTTAAACATTAAAATATTATATTTAAGGTTTATAATTAAAATTTAAGGTTATGAATTTAGGTTAGGGTTTTAAAAGTTATGAATAATGTTTATTTTTAGGGTTTAGGATTTATGTTTTAAAATTTAGAATTATGACTTATAATTTAATTTTTAGTGTTAAGTATAGAATGAGATACTGAAAACGACCAGAAAATTTTTGTCATTATATGGGTAGTGTAAATAGTAAACAATTTTGATTTATTAAAATAAATATTAATATAATTTTAAAAATAAATAAATGTATCTTTGTTTTTTTAGTAGAAATGTATCTTTGTTGATATTTTCTTAAATTTAGACGAAATTAATATTAAATATGTTTTTTTTAGCTAATACAAAATAATGAAAGTCTATTACATATGTTCTTCCCAATCAACAGCTTTAAGGATTTAAGTTACAGCTGTGGTCGCGTTACGTTTATTGTGTTTACGGATGTATACTATTATAATTATTGTGGATATCACGATCGTGTATTTTTAAAAATAGATACTATTACGACACATAACGATTGCGAGTATAACGATTTCGGACTGTGTCAAAATCATTATATAATAGTTGCAGATAATTATTTAAATCCGTAAACAACTTATAAAAATTTAAAAGTTAAAGTCAAATATACGATGTTTAAAAAGTTGAGGGTGGTTGTCCACTTTAACATATACTTGGATCCGCCATGTATGAATACATTTATTTTTATCATATATTATTTGTATATATACTTTTAATTCTACGAAGAGAATGACAATATACATATAAATTATCTTATATTTTTCAAAAGCTAACAATATAGCATATGCTATAGTGAGACCGTATTAAGAATGTTAAAAAAATTAAAAAAATTAAAATATTTTAATATAATTTAGGGACGTTTGATTAACAAAATATAAAATTACGTATGATAAGAAGAGTATTGTTATATTATCTTATTTGATTCTTTGACCGGGATGTATTATAGTGTTTGATTTGATGGATATAAAATTATCTGAATATACATTTTATAAAATTGTCCCTATAATAAATTATTCTAAATAAAATTAACCTATAACTACTAAAAAAATGTTCAATTTATAATTGTAGGAATCATTGTTTTATTTTACTGATTTAAAAAACCCATTAATTTGTATATTTTCTATAAATTTCACCAAAATTAGTGCCGCGGACATTAGCAAATTCAATTCCCCCTTTAAGATAAAGGGTATTTTCGTCCTATAAAATATGGGGATTGCTTTGTCATTTTTTTATCAAGGATTGATCAGTCAATTCCAGTAGAATAATTTTGTATTTATGTATTTTATGAATAAGAAGAACAAATTCTGCCTCCAATTTTGTTGTCTTTAAACTTTAAAGGCTTTCATTTAAAACATTTTCCATATCTTCTTCGTTTATAAATAAAGGAGGGGGCATAATGGTCCAAATGACGAGGATCATGCTGTCATTTTGGCATACCTAAATTAGTTAAATTCATTTTCAATTTTTTTTGTGGCAAAGGTTGGACCACATAAACAATCTTCAATTTATTCGCGTTATTATTTATGGTATGAATACAGATATTTAACTCATTAGTCAATTAATTTTGATTAATTAATTCAGATTCAATATTGTATAGGTTTATTATAGGAAGAAGACACTCTTAATCTATTTTACTTCATTTACGGTGTCAAAATTTTAATCTCTAACTTTTCTTAAATGATCTTGCATCTCCTCTCGCTAAATCAACCGATAATTGTGTCCTTCACATTAACTTTCATTCACACCAACTACATATTATTTTAATTTGAACTAGGGATGGACATGGGTCGGGTTTTTGGCCCACTCAAACTCGATTCGAAAATTAGTACCCTAAACTCGCACCCGACCCAACATGAATATATTCTTTAAAAAACCCAACCTGACTCGAAAATAAATATACTAAACCCGACCCCGACCCGACCTATAGAAAAAATTATTTTTAGGGACCTAATTGTAAAAAAATTAATTTTAGGGACTTAATTGTAAAAAAATAATTTTAGGGGCCTTTATCGTAAAAATTATAATTTGAATGACTAAATTATAAATAAAAATTCAATTTTAAAAACTTAATTATAAAAAAATATAAAAGGAGTATTATTATAAATATTTCTAAAAAATTAGGAAAAAATTACATAATTAGTCCCGAGTCGGGTCGGGTCGGATATTTAATCATAAACCCGGACCCATCCCGACTCAAGTTCACCCTTAATAAAACCTAACCCGAACCCAATTTTTTCATTAAAAAATCTGACCCGATCAGATTGAGCCGGACCGAGTCGAAACCCGACCGGAGATAAAATACCCATCCCTAATTTGAACCGACATTTTCAAAGGAGTGGTACACATTTATTTTATGATTAATAAATGATAAGCCTAAAATTATTTATTTGGCATGAAATTTCACGATGAGCATTAAATTGTCGATAGTTATCGGCAAATGAATAGTCAAAATATTTGGATTTGTTAGGTAATTGGTAAGATTTTGTAAGTAACAAAAGTTAATAAAATGGCAAGATTTCCCTTTGGCCCTCATAATTTGGTAAGAGTGTCTTTTTATCCCAAAATTTGTTTTTCTTTTTGTTATAAATGAGATTTTTTGTTTCCCCTAAAAATTCACTATGCAATCTCGATCTCCAATAAAAAAAAATTTACTTCGTCTTTAGTTGACACTTATGGAAATTGTAAGTTCAAGTAGATTTAAGTGTCCTCTAGTTTTAAAGTAAAATTATTCAATACTCATGTTAACTATACAAGTCTTTCTGTTTTAGAGGTTCAATATCTAGATTAGTGTTTATTATGTAAATTTTATATTTAAAATTAAAGTTTTAATTTTAAAGAGTAAATATATAAATTTGTGTAACTTTTTTATAGTGTATAAAAAAGTACTCATTTTAAAATTACCAGTTCATCAAGAATCCATTTAGTGTGATCATTATTAAGGGTCCATTCTTATTGGTCTTAATTAGCCCAAGGGCCCAACAAAAGGTACTTGGAATTAGAAAAATCTCAAAGCTACCAACCACCGGTTGGTCTAGCCGGACGAGACGCTAGGTCTCTTAAGCAAAGTGAGAAGTTTGAATCTTGATGTTATGAATAGAAAAAATTGGGTTAGGAGGGTCTCTCCCGTAATAGACCTCTACATATCTTGATCCGAATTAATCGACCAATGAGTCGGACACCGACGATGAAACAAAAAAAATCTTGAAGCTTAATCGAGTGATTTGGGTGATTAAACATACTTTTTTTGTACACCATCTATCCAACAATGTGCACTACTAAGTTAGGTCACCCTCAATTGTTAGCCTTTTGAAACTCTCCTTTTCGCCATTACATTAGGGAAAAGCAAAACCTAGCTTAGCCACTTTTACACTTTATATTTTTTCCCCTTTCTTTATTTCAATATTAAGACCATCTATCTACATCCTCAAACAGGTTAACAGTTCATGAAAACAACCTCATTAAGGGATTGTAGACAACTTGCACTACTTTCTTTCCCGAAAACGCAATCGAAACTACGATCTAAAGATCAGAAAAGAGATTGTAGACATCAAAATTTAACCGTTGTACCGTGACTGTGAATAAAAACCCTAATCACAATCTAATATTGTGCTCGGGTTTTTTTTCCGATCGAATCTTGTTCATGTCATCGAACTAAAACAAGAAACTATTGTTTTTTTTCTTTAATGAAAGTAGCATATGCCACATGAATCAGTTTGAGAATGGGATGATTTCATGCTTATATATATATATATATATATATGAGATTGTGTGAAGCAAAATCTATTGATTTTTTGACCATATCTGGTGATAGATTTCGTGGGATATCGATTTTCTATAGGATTGTTTGTTAAGATATCATATTCTGGAAGTTAGACATAATAGACATATCATAGTTAAGGTGGGGAAATATTGGAGGTCATGAGGATCTTTGTGACATCAGTTTTTCTTCTTCTTTGATGAGAACAAATAAAATACAAAAAAGCCATTGTATTCTTACCTAAACAAAAGTGTTTTCTTGTAATAATGTACAACACAAGTTATCTTTTTCGCTGAACAATATGTCCAAAAAAGTTTAAAAATTAAATTATAAACCTTAACCTTAATTTTTAAATCTTAAATTTTAAATCCTAAAAAATACACCTTAAACCTTAAACTCTAATCTTAAACCATAACTTTAAACCCAATCCTAAACCTAATTTTTATCTTTGGGATATATATAAGAGCACTAAAAGAAGCAGAGGTTTCTTTTCCTTTTTGCTAGCCTACTTGGAGGGGGTGGAAAAATATACAAGTATAGTTGTGTGATGTTTTGTGAATATGTAACGGTTTTCGATAGACAACACTTCACATACTTCTCTTCGAATCTATTTGTTTTTTTTTTCCGAGAGAATTGAGGGGAGAGCTATGATCTTATAACAATACTAATATCGAATTTTGGATTCCGTGAATTCGTTTAGAAAACTCTCAGGAGAATCAATAATATGAACGATATATGCTAAACATTGTATTTCATGCACTCTTTGGGAGCACTCGAAATTTCCACCATCCGCCATTAACGATGGTATTTTTCATTAGAATGATTTAGGGTTTGAACTTTGAACATTCCACACTGTCATTATTCGGTCTTTGGAACAATTGTTATGATGGCTTCAGGCTTTTGTCTTTCTTTTGATTTGATCTGATTCAACCCCATTATCTTCTTGTATTCAAGTCATAAATTGAGTGATATTCCCCAACACACACAAACCTACAAAACTTCATGTATTTTCCACCGTTCAGATCCTTCCACATCATATCTAACGTTTTTGGATGGATTAGATCTCAGCATATTTTCTCTCTACTTTGCAAAAGACTAGAATTCATAAATGGTTTTAAAAGTGCTTATTCAAGGTAGGTGCCGAAGATATTCAACTTAATTTTTTTTAACAGTATTAAAGTAATTATGAGATAGTATCTGCTTATATTTTTTTTATTCTTTTGATAACGTATATTTTGCGGACAAAGTTGATTGAGCCCGTTCAACTTAAAGCTGGCAAGGAATGGGGCATTTCGGCATCGACAGCAACCGCTTGCAGCTGTGATTTTTGGCATCTTCCAGCTTCCCAGGAAAGAGATGCACACATCTTCCTTACCATTTCCTTTTCTAAGGACAAGAGAAAACAACAGAATTGTTTGTTTCTTAAGACCAATTCTGAGGCGATGGCTGATCTTTGGTTGTTGCTAGACAGCCTGACTCGGATGTGTCTGTTACAAAGGCGTCTCAAACATTTACGGGGTCCTGTGTAATTTATTAAAATAGAGTTACTTAAATGTTTATTGACTTGTTATATGTGTGATATGCTGACTTTCGAATAAAAAATGAGTATAACAT
Organism: Hibiscus mutabilis; assembly: GCA_019671005.1. Classification (NCBI taxonomy): domain Eukaryota; kingdom Viridiplantae; phylum Streptophyta; class Magnoliopsida; order Malvales; family Malvaceae; genus Hibiscus; species Hibiscus mutabilis. The sequence goes on from CM033743.1 coordinate 51,737, forward strand.
AAATTTAAATCTATAAAATATAATAACAATTTATTTTCCCCATATAGTTTACCACTAGTTCATAATTAATCTTGTTTTTCCCTTATAATCATTTAACTTCAACTCATTTTGGGCAATGGTAGATCTATATGTAGAGTGGGGTGGGCCAGTGTCCACACTAAATTTTTCAAAGTTCACACATTTACGTTCAATTTTCTTAATTTTTATGAATTAGTCCTGAACTTTTTGTAATATTTATGACTTGTGCCTACCCTGAAATTTTGAGATCTATGTCTGACCACCCTCAAATATAACATATAAAATTATATATGTTAGTATATATAATTTTATAGGTTAAAGTACATTAGAAATCCTTGTACTATATCTAAAAGTTCATTTTAGTCCATTTATTATGAAATGAAATATTTTAGTCCTTATTCTATATTAAAAAGTTCATTTTAACCCCTTTACTATCAAAAGGGTCATTTTAGTCCTTTTACCTTTGAAAAGTTGATATTTTTTTTCCAAAATTTTTAAGTTATAGTTAGTTGACTTAAATATTTTGGTTAGAATATCCTTTAAGTCTATGTCAAATTTGAAATTGAACAAATCAACTCATCTTGAAAAAAAAGAGAGTAATTTATTCAAACCAAAAATTTTATAATATTTTTAATATTTTATTATTTTTTAAAATTTTAATGATTTTTTGTGTTTTTGTACCATGTTTTTATATTAAACCATTAGTCTCTCTCCAAATCTAAAAATGCTAAGAAAAATCAATGTATTCTTTTTTCAATAAAACATTTTAAATATTTTTTATGTTTTGTCTTGTGATTGTAATACTATTGTAAGTGAAAAAAATAAAGTTTGGAGTTAGAATATGAATTAATTTTACATTTAAATTTTATAAGTGTTTAAAAATATATGTAAAAGTTCACAAAAAATATTTTGGGAGAGATTAATTTTCTCAAGTTCAAAACTGAGAAGGACCTAAAGAGTGTTTATACCAAAATATTTAAACCAACTAATAATAACTTTAGTATTTTAGACCAAAATGTTAGCCTTTCAAACGTATATGTATATGGACTAAAATGTTCCTTTTATACTAAAGGGATTAAAATGAACTTTTAGGTATAGTACAAGGATTAAAATATTCTTTTTAATAGTAAAGGGACTAAAATGAACTTTTAAATATAATACACTTGTAGTATAGTTTAACCTAATTTTATATGGTATTATTCCATGCACAAGCGCTTATGTAAACTTTGTTTACATAAGCGCCTTAGTTTTAAGGTTTAGAGATTTTGTTTAGGGTTGGAGGTTTAGGGGTTTAAGTGTAATAATTTTGAATTTAAGAGTTGTTGATAGAATTTCAGGTTTAGGGCTAAAATTTAGAGTTTGTAGGTTAAAACCTAAATCCCTAACCATATTACCCTAAAATTAAAACTCTAACCTTAAATTCTAACCCTAATCTCTAAATTCTAACCATAAACCCTACACTAAAATCCCTAAACTCTAAACCCTAAACCCTAAATTAAGGCATTTGTAAAAATAAAAAGTTTCCACCGTCTGTGTATAGGATAATAATCCATTTTATATATACTAACATATATAAAATTAGAGTCGAAATTGCGCCGCTCTTCATATTACTGCAACTTTTTTCTTTAACTTTGTTTAGCCGGCGACGATATCGAATTTAATGATGGTTATCGACAGTCGATTCTTTTTTATTTTTTAATAAAAATAACTATGTCTTTGTAGCACATTTATCTTTGTCTTTTACCATGTTTTTTGCCTTTTTTTTGATCGTTTGACTATTTTTTATTTTATGTTTTTTAGGGTTGGATTTGACAACGCCACGATTGATCAAGATAACGCTTATTTGTATTCTTGTTGATCTTCCATGCTCTGGACTTTCAAGTTGAATTTGGATACGCGATTTGTGTTCATGGATAATTTCTCACGACTTTCGGCTCTGATTTGCGGTTCCCGGTAGTCTTTCAATAACTTAATCTCCTTTTTTGATTTGTTTTCCGATGCAGTCAGATTTGTTCGTATCTATTTTTTGTTCGAGTCTTTTAGTTGAGTTTTTAACATTTTCTTTGTATGATCAAAAGAGGCTAGTTTCTTGTTCAATGTTATAGGAAAAATGTCCAAATGATGTATTTAATTTACGATAATCGTTGTAAAACTTTATTAAAATTTTGGATATTTTCTTTTTTAATAACACTGGTAGCTTCTATAAAAAAAATTAGAGTCGAAACTTGCCCATCCAAAATATCCATTTTCATCGTTTAGAAATAATAAATATTAAAAATACAATTATATATTAATATTTATATATTTTTATGATTTTAAATTTGGGCTAGGCCGACTCGCACACAAAAAATTTCAAATCCTAATCTAATCGAACCGAACTGAACAATTCAAACTATAAACAAATCTGTTTACATATCCAAATCCTAATAACATAGCGGTAAATATATTTTTCCAACTTTCTCTCTCTCTCTCTCTCTCTCTCTCTATTCCAAGACAGAACGAGAGGGACCGAGGGGCTCGGCCTTGTATCCTGGCCTGTTTTAAGTAACGGCTTTGGGCCTGCTTTGATATCGGATCCTAACCTTTCATACTATGACTAAACAATAGGTAACGCTTGTGTATACATAACTTGGCAGAAGCATCACATTCCTGCCGAATAAAACTCGACTTTTTTCAACTCGAATCAACACGAAAAAAGATTATTATCTTTAATCGTAATTTTATAAACTCGACTTGAAATTTTTAAATGAAGTATGAGTTCTAAAATGAGACTTGAAAAACTCAAAATTTTTAATAATTAGTAAATCGGTTTTCAATTTCGAGTTGAGTCCTTCATCTCTGCATGATACATGAAAAATATGATGAAATAAATATGTATATTATATATGGTTATAGAAAGTCGTTTAAATTGGAACCAATTAGTGTCCTAACATTGTAAATATTTACAATTAAATTTGAATAAAACTCTAACAATTCGACTTGAGAGAGTTTTAATTAAATAAAACTTGAATTATAAAATATGACTCGTCAATCCAATTAACTCTAAATTTTTTGATTCGACTCAACTCAACTTAACTCAATCGAATGCTAACTACTATTCCTTAATTGCTTGCATGAAAACCTCACTCTATACCATTTGCACTTTGAATAATTATTTAATAATGGAAAGGCTCGGCCTGAATATCACTTTAAAGTTAAAAGTATAGTCAACAGGGACGACACATGATTTTATATCAGGAGCGAACCTGTAAAATTTTAAAGGGGAAAACTTATAAAAATTAAGAAGGGCAAAAATAAATTTTTAATAGAAAATATATAATTTTTTTAAAAATATTTCTAAATTATATATGAATTTCAAATTTTTAAGGGGGTAACTGTCCTCTCCAGTTTCCTTCTGGTCCATCCCTAATAGTCGATACGTATAACCTAAGTGCAACATAGTTAAGACATCAATACATGACATTATATATCCAAATTATTAATGGAAAAAAAACTTTGATATACAGGCCGTGTAAATTTTAGTTTATAAGTGCCTTTTAGTTTTAGGGGTTAAGGTTTTAGTTTAGGGTTTAAAGTTTAGGGGTTTAGGTTGTAGGGTTTAGAATTTAAGGTTAGTGTTTAGAATTTAGGGTTTAGAGTGTGGAGTTTAGTTTTTTAGAGTTAAGGTTAGAAATTTAGGATTTAAGTTTTTATAGTATAAATACACAGACTTGTATAAAATTAACTTTACACAGCCTGTATATCAAAGTTTTACCTATTATTAATTCCCTTCTTTTCTAAATTTTTCTACTTTTTCTTTTCTTTTCTTTTTCCTTTCTCGAGAGCCAATTAAGCGACAATCTTTATGTTTCGATTTCAAATATTTTATGGAATTCGATTATTTTTAATAAAATAGTAATAAAGATGGATGATTCATTATCTCTTAAAAATAAAGCTTAAAGACTTGAGCTTGCTTCCTCCCCCCCCCCCCTTCCCTCCCAAGCAAAGCATCTAATACCAATTTTCTTATCATTATTTGTCTAATTAAAATATGCTGTTAATATTCTTATTCTTAAACCGATCCATAAGCAACATCTTTTCATAATAAATTAGACATTGAACTATAAACATAGGATTATTAGTATTTTGTGAGGGAAGGATTAATCAGTATTATTAAACAATATTATCTGTTATCGATTTAAAAAAAACGTCACTTAAATATTATTTGGTTGACATTATCGTTGATACAATATAGAAGAGAATGTGAGATCGAGTATTTGTGCACTTATCGATAGTTATATCCCCTAAATACTAACAACCATTTAATCTATCGAGATAAGTGTTCCGTCTTCTAAATAATATTATAAATTTGAATCTTGTGAGTAAAGCAAACTAAATAATTATATTGAAATTGAAAAAAATACAAATATTGAAAATTTATCATTTTTTATTTTTCCATGCAACATTTTGATTTTCATTTATTTATAATATATATGAGTAATTTTTATTTTATGATTTATGTTTGGGTTCGGACCTACCAAAATAAAAACAAGAAATTAATTTATAGGAAGTACTAGTATATATTAGTTTTATAAGACTAAAGCTATCTATATCGTTTGCCGCTGAATGCAAAGGCTAATATATATAGATATCTATTGCAACCATCATATATCACCCTTGCCTCCACTTTTCCATATCTCCCTCAAAGCTTTCCTTCTTTTTCTAAGACAGATTCTGATTATAATTCTTAAAGAAAACAACAACCCATTTTTTCGGTGTTCATTGGAATCATGAGTCTGTTGAAGAGATGCTGTTCTTGTTTCGGAAAAAAGGAGAGTCCCTCCAGCTCAACTTCCCATGATCAGTCGTCCGAACCAACGAGTGAGTTCAAAGGGCAGCCTCGTCTCCCCCGATTTGCCGTCCCGAAATTCTACGATATTCAACTGAAACCCGACCTCACGGCCTGCAAATTCGGAGGCAATGTCGCTATCGATGTCGACATCGTTGACGATACTCTCCATTGACTCTGTTTTAGTCTCCTTCTCCCATCCAAACTCTAATAAGGTTAAACTCTCAGCACGCAATTTTCATTTCCCATTTTATTTAAGAAATTATATACTCTATGTATATTTAACTTCCAAAATTCCACTGTCGCCTCTCTGGTCCATTTAGCAAGTAAAACTTCAGTCAACTTAACGAGATATAGGTTAAATTATGGTTTTGATCTTCTATTTATGTTCAAATTTGAGTTTTGTGTTGGAAGGGATGCTTTTAAGAAAAAACTCACACCAGCATTTTATCTGAAATAGTTAATAGTGCTAATGATTTGGACTAATTAATGGTATTACAATAGTAGGATCAAACTATACCAAATTAAAGTACAAGGACAAAATCTAAAATTAAGAATAGTAAAGGGACCTAAACCATATATAATTTAACCATGGGATAATATAATCATATGGAAAATATAGTTTGTCATTGGCTGATTATATCTTAATCAGGTATTTGGGACACCGAAAGTAGGCATGGTCGAAGCAGATGAGATTTTGGTGTTGGAGTTTGCTGAGACACTTCCCACAGGTATGGGAGTTTTAACTATTGGATTTGAGGGTGTCTTAAATGACAAAATGAAGGGATTCTACCGAAGGTATATACATATACATATACATATACATATACATATTCATCAGTTCATATATGAATTTTTATTTGATATTTTTTAATAATATGTTCAAATCCAGTACTTATGATCACAATGATGAGAAGATGAACATGGCAGTCACACAATTCGAGCCAGCTTATGCAAGGCAATGTTTTCCATGTTGGGATGAACCAGCTTTCAAGGTTTTTCCCCCCTCCTTTGTTCTTCATGTTGATTGATCTGTGTTCGACATCATTAAAATCTGTTTCATGTGTTTTTACAGGCAAAGTTCAAGATCACATTACTGGATGTTCCATCTGAGCTAGTGGTCCTTTCAAACATGCCAGTGGTGGAAGAACTGAATAATGGGAATCTGAAAACAGTTTATTATCAAGAATCACCGGTGATGTCGTCATATTTGGTCGCTGTTGTTACCGGTTTGTTCGATTACATCGAGGATCATACACCGGATGGGATCAAAGTTCGAGTGTACTCTCAAGTTGGGAAGGCAGACCAAGGGAAATTCGCTCTGAATGTTGCTTTGCAGACACTTGGTTTTTATAAAGAGTATGCTTTTTTTTTCTTATGTTCTTAGTTTTTTGTCATGTTGGAGATTGATTGCTTACAATCTGTTCAACTTATTGCGCTAATGAATTTTCTATAGTTTTTTTCGTATGCCATATTCTCTTCCTAAACTGGATATGGTTGCAATCCCTGATTTTGCTGCTGGGGCAATGGAGAACTATGGCTTAGTTACATATCGAGAGAATGCGTTGCTCCTTGATGATCGACATTCTGCAGCTGCCAACAAGCAGAGGGTTAGTACATATACTGTAACTTCCCCTATGTACTTGTAGTATCATCCGACAAAGTTCCGGACATGAGGACCCTTCAAAGTCTGATAAACAACTGTATCCGATGGTCCTCATGTCCAGTTTATCGGACACAGTTGTTTTAGTGAATGTACGTTTACCCTCCCATATTGACTAGTGTTCTTGGTTGATGTTAAGGTAGCAACAGTGGTGGCCCATGAACTGGCGCACCAGTGGTTTGGAAATCTTGTAACAATGGAATGGTGGACGGACCTGTGGCTGAATGAGGGTTTTGCAACCTGGGTACAGTTCGAATTTCACCGTTGTTTATTGTCACTCGGCATTGTTCTTATTGCTAATGATTGTGCATTTTCAGATGAGTTACTTGGCAAAAGATAAGTTGTTCCCGGAATGGAAAATATGGACACAATTCTTTGATCATGAAACCAGTGAAGGTCTTAGGTTGGATGGGCTTGAGGAGTCCCACCCGATCGAGGTCGATATCTTTTTATATACAATTAACAAACAGATTGGTAGAATTGCTTTTTTTATGTATATATAATTGATGTTAAGCATATATGCTTTACTTTGCAGGTTGAGGTAAACCATGCCTCTGAAATTGATGAACTATTCGACACAATAAGCTATAGAAAAGGTGCATCGATTATCCAGATGCTTAGAAGCTATGTCGGAGGTCCATGCTTTCAGGTTCTGTTTTTTCAAGCTTGTCACTTAATATAGTACCTCTATCCCTGTCTATACGTGACGGGACCGATTAAACTCGTGTAATGTGTCCATGTTACACCCGAATTCTGATGTACTAAAAGTTCATTCATTTAATTTCTCCTGATATCAGAACTCGCTTGCTACATATATAAAGAGACATGAATTGTCAAATGCAAGGACACATGATCTGTGGGCTGTTCTTAAGGAAGAATGTAATGAACCAGTGGACAAGATAATGGATTCATGGACAAAACAGAAAGGGTATCCAGTTTTGTCTGTAAGATTGAAAAAACAGACATTGGAAATTAAGCAGGTTTAATCATATTTCATGATCTCTCTTCATATGCATGGATGTTTCGTTGTATTAATGATTTGATTTTGGCAGTCACAATTCTTATATAGCGATTCCGATGGTCGTGGTCAGTGGATTATCCCAATCACATATTGTTGTGGCGACTATGGTAGCTCAAAAAGCATCTTGATGGAGAAAAAATCCGAAACTCACGATATTAAGGATTTCGTTTCTGACATTAATGATCCAGCACGTTCTTGGATAAAGCTCAATGTTGAACAGGTTGGCTTCTTCAGGGTGAAATATGACGATGGCCTGGCAGCTAAACTTCGATATGCAATAGAAAACAAGTGCTTATCAGTAACAGACAGACTTGGTAATTGTTCGAATTATTTGAATTTAAATTGCAGTTGTGGTCATCTTTCTGTCAGTATCACATTTATATTGCTTGTGAATACATCGAATGCTTTCGTAATGTTATATGTTCTGTTCAACAGGCATTCTGGATGATTCGTTTGCGTTCTGTATGGCATGTCAGATGTCCTTAACTTCCTTGCTTACCTTCATGGCTGCCTATAAGGAGGAACTTGAGCATACTGTAGTATCTAACTTGATTAAGGTAATATAACAATCCGAGTTCTAGGATGTCGCCCCTGTGTTGCCGTGGGAGTACTTCCATTACGAAAAAGTCTCATCTAGTATGTAGCACAGTGCAGGGGCAATATCTTAAAACCGGATCGTTAGAACTCATTTCTTAATCTTTACTTTGATTCTGATTTCTAGCTAGCCCTGATACGGGATCCTGAGCTCCGCAGATAACCGATAAAGTCATAAGGATTGTTGCAGACTCAAGACCTGAACTCATTAATTACATTAAACAATTTTTTATCAGCCTGTTCCTGCATTCTGCTGCGTAAGTTAATTCAGATATTCAAAGCCTGTAATAACCAAAACCTAACCTGTTTTCGTCACATTGACACTGTTAACTTTCCTTACAGGAGCCTCAGTTGGGACCCTAAACAAGGCGAGAGTCATCTGGATTCGATGTCGAGAGGTGACGTTCTCACCGCGCTTGCCATGCTCGGTCACGAGGAAACGATAAACGAAGCAATCAAGCGATTTAAGGATTTCTTGGACGATCGAAACACACCTCTCCTCCATCCTGACATAAGAAAGGCTGCATATGTTGCAGTAATGCAGAGAGTCACCTCATCGAGCAAAGCAGGCTTTGAATCTCTGTTGAGAATTTACAAAGAAACTGATCTAGGCCAAGAAAAAATCAGGGTTTTAGGTAAAATTTACTTTAGACACATGCAGATCATTCAAATCAATGTATAGACATATATTATAAAATATTTTTTGTAGGTTCATTGGCATCTTGTCGTGATGAGGGTATGATACTTGACGCTTTGAACTTTGCATTGTCGTCCGAGGTATACAAATTCATAGTTCAAAAGCTAGCATTTGTCTTTGATTAAAAAAAAGAACAAATTTCCTTGAGTTGAATGCCATGAAAATCATCTTCCATGTCGTTTAGGTTCGCAAACAAGATGCAGTTTTTGCACTTGCTATTAGTAAAGAAGGACGTGGAGTTGCTTGGAAATGGCTCAGGGTAATGAAAATGGCCAATTACGGTTTTGGTCCCTGTACTATATAAAATTTGAGGTTTTGTCGATTATTAAATTTGTTTAATTACCAAAAACAGGATAACTGGGATGGCATTCGGGCAACCTATGGATCTGGTTATTTATTAACTCGTTTCGTCGGTTCAATCGTGTCGCCGGTTTGTTATCCTTGTTGAATCCATTACGATTTCTGTTCTGAATTCTGTCTTTTTTTTTTGGTTAGTCTAAGGATCATTGTTTTTCATTTTCTTATGGTTTTACAGTTTGCTTCATCTGAGAAAGCGAAGGAAATAGGGAAGTTCTTTGCAAATAGGCCAAATGCTTCCATTGAAAGGACGTTGAAACAGAGCATTGAGCAGGTTCTGATCAATGCCAGGTGGGTTCAGAGCATTGAGAAAGACAAAGACCTGGCCAATGCTGTCACGAAGTTGGCTCTCAACAAAAGCTAGAAACTATTACATTTTCTTTCATTTTCCTTCTCCAAAGGAAAAGCTTGTTTGAGTGAGGTTTTAGTGTTTGATTTATGGGTTATTTGGGATTGATTGATCTTGTGGCGTGCTTGTATTTCAAGGCTTGAAAATGGATTTTTTATTTGAATATTTTAATTTTTTTTATTTTTTTTTCAAAATACAGGGTGTTAATGAATTGTTTTTTATTATTTTTTTGATACACATGTCATGTAATTTTATTTTACACAAATTTGTATATTTATTCTTTAAAAACTAAAATTTAAATTATTAACTATGAACCATAAATTCTAAAACCTACAAACTAAACTCATAAACCATAAATCTTAAATTAAACTAAATTTCTAACCATTAAAATAGAAATGCTTGTATAATCTAAAGACTACAAAGAACGTTATTAAATAATTTTCTTTTACTTTTTAGAAAATTTGTAGTTTGATATTGTATAATTTTGATTAAGTAAAGATATATTACATTCTCATGCCGGGATTCGAACCTATACAGATGAGACAATATGAGCGTCTAAAATTTTGAAATTCATATATAATTTATAAAAAATTTAAAAAATTTCTATGTATTTTCTATTAAAATCTATTTTCGTCCCCTAAAATTTTATAAGCTCACCCCTTAGAATTTGATAGGTTCACCCTAACATAAAATTTTACGCATATTATACCCTGAATAAAAATTTAATGAATTAATGAATACTTTTAATTTTTTATTTTTTAATATTGCAAAATTATAAGAAATCGTCTATTTTTAATAATATAAAATTATTTTCAGAAACGTTTTTATTAAGATTTTTTATCAATTTTATTAATAATTGTGAAATATCATATTCATAGGAAATTAAATTTCAATTTCTGGAGTCTGGCTCGTGACACATACAGCAGAAAGCTTTCATCCTGTGTAAATGGTTGTCAGGTATGATTTTTGAGATTGTTAGTCTGGATATTGCTCCTGTTTGGGTGAAACTATGGCATGTTCCTTTAGAGCTATATTCTCAGTAAGCCTTAGTGATAAGTGTTCAAAAGTATTATTTTTATTACCCTTTTTACTCATATTATTATTAGACTTAAGCCCATATTAGTTGCATAATTAGTTATTCATGCATTAATTCATTTTCTTTCCACCGTTGAGCTTGATTACATAACTTGGTGATTTTTGTGGAAAAAGATGCTGCTTTGGTGTATTTTTGTGTGTGTGCAGGATCACTTGCCAAAGCAAGGCTAGTGCTAGTTGCCAGGGCAATGCATGAAGGAGACGCCGAGCTAGTTGCCAGGGCAATGCATGAAGGAGACGCCGAGCCAGTTGCCATGGCAATTGTCGACAAGAGCAAAGGTGATATGGTAGTCGAAATTGATGACTAGACAAGCCCAAGATGACGTGGAGCAAAGCCCAAACCCAAAGGAATTTGATTTCCATGCAGAGATTAAAGAAGAATTAAATTCCAAGAAGATAAGAGAAGTTATAGTAGGAATACAATTATAATAAAGAATTATATTCTTTAAAGATAATTTAATTCCAACTTAAACTCCTCCTCAAAGAAGGACTTTGGCCTAGCCCTATAAATAAGATGGAGATTTCGACAATCCAGGGAGAGCAAAGGGGAGAGGATTTTCGACAACTCCAAAGGGCAAGAAGGAAGAGATTTCGACAAGATAGCAAGGAGGGAGAGAGTTCAATTTCTTCTTCTTCTTTGCTTCCATTAGATTCATGGTTTGGGGATTATTCTTTGTATATCTTTTGAACCCAACCATTAACTAACTTGATTGGTTGGGGTTATTGTGTTTTGTTGTTGTGAGAAACAATTGGATTTTGTTTAGGTAATAAGAGTTTGCACTTTTCTATTCAAGGTTTACTCATTCTTGGCTTTTATTCTTGTTTGCGAGTGAATTGGGAGAGGATCTCGTAACTTCATCTATTTATCTAATATCGGGAGAGTTAGATTCAAGAAACGAATGAGTATGGTCTTTATTCAATCTATTGATGGTGAAGATTAATCCGGCTTAGGAATAAGTTAAGGATTTCAACGGCTAAGAGGAGCGCAAGATTGGTTGTTGTTCACCCTTGATTCACGCAGGGATGTATTATCAAGGCATGCACAAGTAGCTAGAGTTTCGACTTAGGGATAAGAAGAAACCATTGAAGAATGCTCTGCCGAACCTTGAAGTTGCTGCCCAAACGCCCAAGTAGTTGCCCAACTAGTTGCCCATGCAACCATCGATTAGTTGCCAAGGCAACCCCGTTGTGCAAGTTGCCACGGCAACTGAGTTGCCCGTGCACTCTTTTACCAAAACGATCCAATCGACTATCACACCTCAACTCACGATAACCTGGCCTATCTCTCTCTTTTTCTTTCATCTATTCTTTTAGTTTATTGCTTTTACTTTTCTCGTTAATTAAAACCTCTATTATCAATTGTGTTTTTATTTTCATAGTGCAATAACTTAAGCAAAGTGGCCCAAACCAATCCCTGTGGAGACGATACTCGATACTCATATCACTTTATTACTTGCGACGTGTATACTTGCACATTTGCGTAGCACTTATCACACGCAACAAGTTTTTGGCGTCGTTGCCGGGGATTGGCAATTGGTGTTAGTTGTTTTTGTTATTGCATTTTTTTCTATTAGTTTTACTAACTTTTCTGTTTGTTTGTTTTATCAAAAAAAAATTAGGTGCGCTACAAGTTAAGGGACATCAACATGTCGGGAAATAAAAGCCGATCTATTCGAGAGATGATGTTGGAAGATATGAATCAATCCAATCAAGAGTTTCTTGCACCCTTTGATGATTACCTATACCAACCGAGAAAAGCCCAAAGAACTTATACCGTGGAAAAATCTTGTGCTATGTGTGGAGAACATCATGTGTTTGAAAATTGCCCTCACATTTTCGGTGCATATAACTACATGGAGGACCATAGAGGAAACCAGCAGCAAAATTCTTCATGGTATGGTCAAAAAGCTCAATTTTTTTTACCATAACAATTTTGCCGCAGCAACAGATATGCCATGGCAATGTAGTCCTTTTCAAGAGCATTCCAATTCCTTGGAGGAAACATTACTAGCTTCCTTGGCTAGACTTGACGGATCAATTGAAGAGATTCGAGAGCTATCAAAATCTATGGATACGAGGATAGCTCAGTGGGATCCAATCTTTGCGGATTTAGAAGATCAATTGGGGATATCCACATATGTCATGGATAACATGCACCAACAATTCATTCCTAGGGATACTAACGTCCCAAGGCAAGAGGATAAGGAGCAATGCAAAGAAATCTCTCCGATGTGTGATGAACAACTAGAACCTCAAAGTCAAGAGGATGCCAATGAGAGAGACTGCCCAACACATGATGAGCTTGAACAACAAATTGCCTCGGCTGATTGGGAGCCTGAGCGAGCAATGCGCGACAACACTCGGTGAAGCTGAGAACAACAATACTACAACAAATTTTGAGGAACCTGATGCCCATAAGGTTACAACGTTGATGTTGAAGCAGAATCAGAGATTGCTCTCATCTACAATTGCCACGGCAATTACGACCACATGCAAGATCAACGAGATAATAATACTTTGCCAATGGAATATGAGCAGGTAATGGTTGAACCTTTTGAATTCTTTAAAACTCACCTCGTCCATTGCGGGTATGTCTTGAGGAACCGATGTTGGTAGATTTAAAGCCATCAAAATCTCTACTTGATGGAGATGTTTGAGAGGCCAAAAGAAAAATGTGTTTGGATTCATAAAGCTCTCTTGAAAATTGATTCTTCCATTGACTTAAAGCAAAATTTGACAATCGATTGCCACGGCAATTGGCTTGAGCAACAATTGCCACGACAACAAAGGCTACATCCAACCATGATAGAAGTCGACAAGAATGAGGTAATTGAATGGTTGAGAATGGATATAATTTTTCCTATTAATATATTTGTGCCTTCGGGAATAGTAGCTAGGTGGAGAGTATACATGGACTACAAGCGAACAAAGAAGAAAGACACCTCCACCATGGTAATGCAAAAGGAGTAGTGGGAGCACATTGGCCCAACTCTTTTTGGGCAATATTGTCACCCGATGGAGGGTACGGATGGACTATAAGAAGTATCGGAAACGACTCTCCTCAAGTTTTTCGGATATGCAGTAACATTAGAAGTGGTCACTTTAGGAGATGTCCGAGCATGCTCTCCTTTCAATATTTCCTTTTTCTTTTTCTTTTTATTTTCATTTTTATTTTTAGGAGATATTTTATTTTTCTTCATTATCTTTAGTTTCGGGTTTTCTTTATTTTCTTTTCCACAACAAGACTCACAACCACCATGCTAAGGAAATTCACTGTCGAATACTTGCCACAAAGAACCACAATGTAAATGGCGATGCCCGAGGCAACAACAATGGCTTCGGCAACTACTCGATGCACATGCAAGTGAACCTGCATCGGCAAACATGGACCAAATCAAGGCAATGCTATTCACGCGGTACCAGCCACAAGCATTCAAACCACCGACCGGAAATTGAATCAAGCAAGCGGCACGAAGAAACTCATCACTCGAGGTGACGACCTCTCTGACTAACTCATTTCATTTAGTTTCTTTTAAATTTTGTTTCACTTTTACGTGCATTGAGGACAATGCTTCTCTCGAGTTTGGGGGGTGTTGGTTTCTAGTTAGTTTCATGTTTAGTAGCATTCATCTTTAGCAATCACATATAGGTTGCATATGTTACTTGCCATGCATTTAATTTGATTTAATTGCTTAAGACTTGTTGAATATCCAATGATGAATTTTTGCCACTGCACTTAATTGAAAGAACCTTTAATTTTAGGATTACATGAAAAGAACTTAGAATTTTACTATGATGCTGAATTTTTTTTACACGGTTGTGGCTTGTTGATTGAAAGAAACTTAGTGAACTTAGGTTGCTTAAAATTAGGGTAAATTTAAAATTGAAAATTAAAAGTTAATTTCTTGCTAGAGGTGCCTGAAACTGGCTCTAGTAGTAAATGCACTTTCTTGCTAGAGGTGCCCGAAACTGGCTCTAGTAGTTAATGCACATTAAAGAATCGCTAGAGGTGCCCGAAATTGGCTCTAGTCGACTAAAATAAAATGAGAAATTGCTTACTTTGCTAGAGGTGCCCGAAATTGGCTCTAGTGAAAATAAAAATAAATGCCCCAGCAATTAAATTGATAAAAGCCTATTGTTCACATAGAATCTTGAAAATCAACTTGTACACAACTACGCACACACATTGTCACGAGCATTATAGTTTGGTTCCAGGTAATTTTTGTGTTATCCGAAAAATTAAAAGGTGATCATACTTTGTGCCACGGTTCCGAGGTTTGAATTCAAGTTTGAAGCATGTCTTTGATGATTAAAGTCTTGGCAGGTAATTGTTAGTTTGCATTGCTTGAGGACAAGCAATAGTTCGAGTTTGGGGGCATGATAAGTGTTCAAAAGTACTATTTTTATTACCCTTTTTACTCATATTATTGTTAGACTTAAGCTCATATTAGTTGCATAATTAGTTATTCATGCATTAATTCATGCTTCTTTCCACCGTTGAGCTTGATTACATAACTTGGTGATTTTTGTGGGAAAAGATGTTGCTTTGGTGTATTTTTGTGTGTGTGCATGATCACTTGCCAAAGCAAGGCTAGTGCTAGTTGCCAGGGCAATGCATGAAGGAGACGCCGAGCTAGTTTCCAGGGAAATGCATGAAGGAGACGCCGAGCCAGTTGCCATGGCAATTGTCGACAAGAGCAAAGGTGATATGGTAGTCGAAATTGATGACTATACAAGCCCAAGATCACGTGGAGCAAAGCCCAAACCCAAAGGAATTTGATTTTCATGCAGAGATTAAAGAAGAATTAAATTCCAAGAAGATAGGAGAAGTTCTAGTAGGAATACAATTATAATAAAGAATTATATTCTTTAAAGATAATTAAATTCCAACTTAAACTCCTCCTTAAAGAAGGACTTTGGCCTAGCCCTATAAATAAGAAGGAGATTTTGACAATTCCAGAGAGAGCAAAAGGGGAGAGGATTTTCGACAACTCCATAGAGCAAGAGGAGAGGATTTTCGACAACTCCAAAGGGCAAGAAGGAAGAGATTTCGACAAGATAGCAAGGAGGAGAGAGTTCAATTTCTTCTTCTTCTTTGCTTCCATTAGATTCATGGTTTGGGATTATTCTTTGTATATCTTTTGAACCCAACCATGAACTAACTTGATTGGTTGGGGTTATTGTGTTTTGTTGTTGTGAGAAACAATTGGATTTTGTTTAGGTAATAAGAGTTTGCACTTTTCTATTCAAGGTTTACTCATTCTTGGCTTTTATTCTTGTTTTGAGTGATTTGGGAGAGGATCTCGTAACTTCATCTATTTATCTAATATCGGAGAGTTAGATTCAAGAAACGAATGAGTATGGTCTTTATTCAATCTATTGATGGTGAAGATTAATCCGGCTTAGGAATAAGTTAAGGATTTCAACGGCTAAGAGGAGCGCAAGATTGGTTGTTGTTCACCCTTGATTCACGCGAGGATGTATTATCAAGGCATGCACAAGTAGCTAGAGTTTCGACTTAGGGATAAGAAGAAACCATTGAAGAATGCTCTGCCGAACCTTGAAGTTGCTGCCCGGGCGCCCAAGTAGTTGCCCAACTAGTTGCCCATGCAACCATCGATTAGTTGCCAAGGCAACCCCGTTGTACAAGTTGCCACGGCAACTGAGTTGCCCGTGCACTCTTTTACCAAAACGATCCAATCGACTATCACACCTCAACTCACGATAACTTTGGCCTATCTCTCTCTTTTTCTTTCATCTATTCTTTTAGTTTATTGCTTTTACTTTTTCGTTAATTAAAACCTCTATTATCAATTGTGTTTTTATTTTCATAGTGCAATAACTTAAGCAAAGTGGCCCAAACCAATCCCTGTGGAGACGATACTCGATACTCATATCACTTTATTACTTGCGACGTGTATACTTGCACATTTGCGTAGCACTTATCACACGCAACAAGTTTTTTGGCGTCGTTGCGGGATTGGCAATTGGTGTTAGTTGTTTTGTTATTGCATTTTTTTCTATTAGTTTTACTAACTTTTTTCTTTTTGTTTGTTTTAAAAAAAAAAAAAAATTAGGTGCGCTACAAGTTAAGGGACATCAACATGTCGGGAAATAAAAGCCGATCTATTCGAGAGATGATGTTGGAAGATATGAATCAATCCAATCAAGAGTTTCTTGCACCCTTTGATGATTACCTATACCAACCGAGAAAAGCCCAAGAACTTATACCGTGGAAAAATCTTGTGCTATGTGTGGAGAACATCATGTGTTTGAAAATTGCCCTCACATTTTCGGTGCATATAACTACATGGAGGACCATAGAGGAAACCAGCAGCAAAATTCTTCATGGTATGGTCAAAAAGCTCAATTTTTTTTACCATAACAATTTTGCCGCAGCAACAGATATGCCATGGCAATGTAGTCCTTTTCAAGAGCATTCCAATTCCTTGGAGGAAACATTACTAGCTTCCTTGGCTAGACTTGACGGATCAATTGAAGAGATTCGAGAGCTATCAAAATCTATGGATACGAGGATAGCTCAGTGGGATCCAATCTTTGCGGATTTAGAAGATCAATTGGGGATATCCACATATGTCATGGATAACATGCACCAACAATTCATTCCTAGGGATACTAACGTCCCAAGGCAAGAGGATAAGGAGCAATGCAAAGAAATCTCTCCGATGTGTGATGAACAACTAGAACCTCAAAGTCAAGAGGATGCCAATGAGAGAGACTGCCCAACACATGATGAGCTTGAACAACAAATTGCCTCGGCAATGATTGGGGAGCCTGAACAGAGCAATGCCGCGACAACACTCAGTGAAGCTGAGAACAACAATACTACAACAAATTTTGAGGAACCTGATGCCCATAAGGTTACAACGTTGATGTTGAAGCAGGAATCTGTAGATTGCTCTCATCTACAATTGCCACGGCAATTACACGACCACATGCAAGATCAACGAGATAATAATACTTTGCCAATGGAATATGAGCAGGTAATGGTTGAACCTTTTGAATTCTTTAAAAACTCACCTCGTCCATTGCAGGTATGTCTTGAGGAACCGATGTTGGTAGATTTAAAGCCATCGAAATCTCTACTGATGGAGATGTTTGAGAGGCCAAAAGAAAAATGTGTTTGGATTCATAAAGCTCTTCAGAAAATTGATTCTTCCATTGACTTAAAGCAAAATTTGACAACTGATTGCCACGGCAATTGGCTTGAGCAGCAATTGCCACGACAACAAAGGCTACATCCAACCATGATAGAAGTCGACAAGAATGAGGTAATTGAATGGTTGAGAATGGATATAATTTTTCCTATTAATATATTTGTGCCTTCAGGAATAGTAGCTAGGTGGAGAGTATACATGGACTACAAGCGAACAAAGAAGAAAGACACCTCCACCATGGTAATGCAAAAGGGAGTAGCTGGGAGCACATTGGCCCAACTCTTTTTGGGCAATATTGTCACCCGATGGAGGGTACGGATGGACTATAAGAAGTATCGGAAACGACTCTCCTCAAGTTTTCTCAGATATGCAGTAACATTAGAAGTGGTCACTTTAGGAGATGTCTGAGCATGCTCTCCTTTCAATATTTCCTTTTTCTTTTTCTTTTTATTTTCATTTTTATTTTTAGGAGATATTTTATTTTTCTTCATTATCTTTAGTTTCCAGGTTTTCTTTATTTTCTTTTCCACAACAAGACTCACAACCACCATGCTAAGGAAATTCACTGTCGAATACTTGCCACAGCAACCACAACAGAAACTGGCGATGCCCAGGCAACAACAATGGCTTCAGCAACTACTGATGCACATGCAAGTGAACCTGCATCGGCAAACATGGACCAAATCAAGGCAATGCTATTCACGCGGTACCAGCCACAAGCATTCAACCACTGACCGGAAATTGAATCAAGCAAACGGCACGAAGGAAACTCATCACTTCGAGGTGACGACCTCTCTGACTAACTCATTTCATTTAGTTTCTTTTAAATTTTGTTTCACTTTTACGTGCATTGAGGACAATGCTTCTCTCGAGTTTGGGGGGTGTTGGTTTCTAGTTAGTTTCATGTTTAGTAGCATTCATCTTTAGCAATCACATATAGGTTGCATATGTTACTTGCCATGCATTTAATTTGATTTAATTGCTTAAGACTTGTTGAATATCCAATGATGAATTTTGCCACTGCACTTAATTGAAAGAACCTTTAATTTTAGGATTACATGAAAAGAACTTAGAATTTTACTATGATGCTGAATTTTTTTTTACAGTTGTGGCTTGTTGATTGAAAGAAACTTAGTGAACTTAGGTTGCTTAAAATTTAGGTAAATTTAAAATTGAAAATTAAAAGTTAATTTCTTGCTAGAGGTGCCCTGAAAGCGGCTCTCTAGTAGTAAATGCACTTTCTTGCTAGAGGTGCCCGAAACTGGCTCTAGTAGTTAATGCACATTAAAGAATCGCTAGAGGTGCCCGAAATTGGCTCTAGTCGACTAAAATAAAATGAGAAATTGCTTACTTTGCTAGAGGTGCCGAAATTGGCTCTAGTGAAAATAAAAATAAATGCCCCAAACAATTAAATTGATAAAAGCCTATTGTTCACATAGAATCTTGAAAATCAACTTGTACACAACTACGCACACACATTGTCACGAGCATTATAGTTTGGTTCCAGGTAATTTTTGTGTTATCCGAAAAATTAAAAGGTGATCATACTTTGTGCCACAGTTCCGAGGTTTGAATTCAAGTTTGAAGCATGTCTTTGATGATTAAAGTCTTGGCAGGTAATTGTTAGTTTGCATTGCTTGAGGACAAGCAATAGTTCGAGTTTGGGGGCATGATAAGTGTTCAAAAGTACTATTTTTATTACCCTTTTTACTCATATTATTGTTAGACTTAAGCTCATATTAGTTGCATAATTAGTTATTCATGCATTAATTCATGCTTCTTTCCACCGTTGAGCTTGATTACATAACTTGGTGATTTTTGTGGGAAAAGATGTTGCTTTGGTGTATTTTTGTGTGTGTGCATGATCACTTGCCAAAGCAAGGCTAGTGCTAGTTGCCAGGGCAATGCATGAAGGAGACGCTTGAGCTAGTTTCAGGAAATGCATGAAGGAGACGCCGAGCCAGTTGCCATGGCAATTGTCGACAAGAGCAAAGGTGATATGGTAGTCGAAATTGATGACTATACAAGCCCAAGATCACGTGGAGCAAAGCCCAAACCCAAAGGAATTTGATTTTCATGCAGAGATTAAAGAAGAATTAAATTCCAAGAAGATAGGAGAAGTTCTAGTAGGAATACAATTATAATAAAGAATTATATTCTTTAAAGATAATTAAATTCCAACTTAAACTCCTCCTTAAAGAAGGACTTTGGCCTAGCCCTATAAATAAGAAGGAGATTTTGACAATTCCAGAGAGAGCAAAAGGGGAGAGGATTTTCGACAACTCCATAGAGCAAGAGGAGAGGATTTTCGACAACTCCAAAGGGCAAGAAGGAAGAGATTTCGACAAGATAGCAAGGAGGGAGAGAGTTCAATTTTTTTTCCTTCTTTGCTTCCATTAGATTCATGGTTTGGAGATTATTCTTTGTATATCTTTTGAACCCAACCATGAACTAACTTGATTGGTTGGGGTTATTGTGTTTTGTTGTTGTGAGAAACAATTGGATTTTGTTTAGGTAATAAGAGTTTGCACTTTTCTATTCAAGGTTTACTCATTCTTGGCTTTTATTCTTGTTTGTGAGTGATTTGGGAGATGATCTCGTAACTTCATCTATTTATCTAATATCGAGAGAGTTAGATTCAAGAAACGAATGAGTATGGTCTTTATTCAATCTATTGATGGTGAAGATTAATCCGGCTTAGGAATAAGTTAAGGATTTCAACGGCTAAGAGGAGCGCAAGATTGGTTGTTGTTCACCCTTGATTCACGCAGGGATGTATTATCAAGGCATGCACAAGTAGCTAGAGTTTCGACTTAGGGATAAGAAGAAACCATTGAAGAACGCTCTGCCGAACCTTGAAGTTGCTGCCCATACGCCCAACTAGTTGCCCAGGCAACCATCGATTAGTTGCCAAGGCAACCCCGTTGTACAAGTTGCCACGGCAACTGAGTTGCCCGTGCACTCTTTTACCAAAACGATCCAATCGACTATCACACCTCAACTCACGATAACCTGGCCTATCTCTCTCTTTTTCTTTCATCTATTCTTTTAGTTTATTGCTTTTACTTTTCTCGTTAATTAAAACCTCTATTATTAATTGTGTTTTTATTTTCACAGTGCAGTAACTTAAGCAAAGTGGCCCAAACCAATCCCTGTGGAGACGATACTCGATACTCATATCACTTTATTACTTGCGACGTGTATACTTGCACATTTGCGTAGCACTTATCACACGCAACACTTAGGATATTTGGCTAGTGCTTTAGGTAAACCTTTATATACCGATAGATCAACTGCTATAAAACTGCAACTTAAATATGTTAAAGCCAATTATATTCTTCCCCCTTCCATTACCGTGGATCTTGGTAGTGGGAACTATGTGAATGTTAAGGTTGAATTGGATTGGACTCATCATGCTGTATTACATGTGGTGTCTTTGGTCATGCTGTTGATAAGTGTCAGAAATGGATTGCTCTTGCGGCTGTTGTGCAAGATAATGGTATAGGGAGTGAAGTAAATACTACTGGTGATGTTGTAGTAAGCCCAGATGCTGCTGCAGCTATCTCAGGTTGTGAAGCTAGTGCAGTAACCACTTCTGCTGATGTTCCAGAT
Source organism: Hibiscus mutabilis (assembly GCA_019671005.1). NCBI lineage: Eukaryota > Viridiplantae > Streptophyta > Magnoliopsida > Malvales > Malvaceae > Hibiscus > Hibiscus mutabilis. The sequence goes on from CM033743.1 coordinate 73,149, forward strand.
ACTACTGTATCTGATGTTGTTTGTCAAAATGCTGGTAATTTTGAAACTGCTGGTTCTGCTATGGTTGATGAGGTAAATGTTATAGATAGGCCAGATGTGGTTATCTTTGATAGTGTGAGTGTTGAATTGTGTTCTGGGAGTGAGGTTGGGGCTGGCATTTCTAGTCCCACTACAGTTATTCCAGAGCAGTGTGAGGGTTTTATTCTCAGTGCTAATAAATTTGATACTTTATGTGATGCTGTGGAGGATCATATTCAGAATGTCTCTACTCGTTCAGAGAGGGTGGTTTTTAAGGGTGTTGCTGAGCTTATGGAGAAAATGAAGCCTAAAAACAATGTGAATAAAAAAGAAAAGAAAAGGGTAGAGGTTCTGATAAGGGGAATGGTTCAAAGGATGGTTCTCCTTCTTTTAATGACTATACTGCTTTGGAATATTAGGGGGTTAATGACCCTTTGAAACAGAAAAAAGTTTTAAGAATTGTCAGAAAGTTAGATATTTAGATTCTCTGTTTATTGGAGACAAGAGTGCAGGCTTTCAATGCTGCTTCTATAGTTCTTAATATGTAACAGTCTCAACGTATATTCGATATTCGAATACACATTAAAGATGTTACTAACTGATTTGCACTGATATTCAGACTTGTAATTTTTTTAATCACTACACGATAACAACCAACTGAGTTTAAATTCGTTTAAAGCATCTTCTCTAATATTTTAATTCTTCAAACTGATTCATGATGCTAGATCGTACAAAATAACTACTTATTTAAAATTTATACATGCCCCACTAGACTAGAATGTTGTGATACTTACTGATAATGCATACTAACTTGATTCAATGATGTGCAGCTCCTCCTTTGCTATCTCGTTCGAAGTACCTATGTGTGATACACAACACACGTTAAGTATAACTTAGTGAAACGTAATCATAATAATATAAACAATAATTATACTAACACCACTCAGCAAGATGTCAAATGATTTCTAATTGCAGTTGATAATATTTTATCATTTACAGAATTGTCTTACTTATATAATTCATTTGTCCAATATAATATTCAAATCATAAGATTTGATATGTCTTACCAGTCTTGTGTATATTAAGCTTTTTAGCTTTAGCTACTTGCATAATTGCATTTCAAATATTATAGCCAAGTATAAAATTAAGCCATATGTAATGCAGAAATTATCAAGTATCATGACTATCTTAAGAGTCATGTCATCATTGTTCATCAGATGTTCTCATGCATAAAAATTTCTTCAACATAAACATGCTTTCAATATGTTCCATATCATCTATCAATTCTATCATAGAATTCATGATATCTATGGTTCATGATCATTAAGTAATCATGCTTTTATTTGCATATCATATCATTTATCATAGCCATACACTTTTATTATGCAATCATTTGCATATCATATCCTTTATTACATATTTTAATATAGCCCAAAGTACAAAATCTTGTGATGTCATGGTACACGAGTCATCATGACACCGTAGTGTCTACGACGCCGTAACGTTTGAATCAAGCGACTGAGTTGAGTACGTACTCGAGGACGCTATTTGCTCCTCATATTCAAGGACGCTCTTTGCTCCTTATACTCGCACATTTTGTACTATATAACACCGTAGTGTTTAAACTATACCAAAGACTCTCATATGAACCTATGGTATACGAGTCCGACACCGTAGTGTCTACAATGCCGTAGCGTCTGATGGTGAGTACGTACTCGAGGACGCTCTTTGCTCCTCATACCTTCAACACCGTAGTGCCTACTTTAATCCCTTCAGCACCATAGTGCCTATTTTATCTCAGCACCGTAGTGCCTACATGAATACCTTCAGCGCCGTAGTGCCTACTTTATCTCAGCACCGTAGTGTTGGTTCGCAGCTGCTAGGACTCTTCTTGGATATCCAATTATACCAAGACTCTCACACTATTACTTGGGCACAATAATATATTATTTTCACCTTCAATATCCAATTCACCAATACTATCAACCATAATTCGATATTGAACATTTCATACCCAAAATTTGAAATCCGATTTATCTTAGATAAATCACTATGCCATGTTCTATATGTCATATATGGCATTTAATATTTATGTCATATACATAACTTTGATCAACATATATTTTCATTAATTTCAAGGTTGACTTATTGCAGGTTTTCTCGTATCATATATAATAAATAAAAATGCATCCATTCATATCATATATATTATAAATAAGTAAAAATGCACTTACCTGAGCCATTTATTAGCTTGCCTCACTAAGCTCTATTTGATCATTTGTTTCATAGTACCTCAAACCTTCTTTTTGATTCGGATCCAAACTTGATTCTAATTTTGGAGCCTTCAAATTTGCCTTGGAAAATTTTTGTATATTTTCTCATTTCTTTTCTCTTGCTTTCGAAATATAGGAGGAGAAGATGAACAAATTTTTGTTCATCTTTTACTTATTAATGCCACATGTATAAAAAAATGAATATTAAATTTATTTAATTCCTTAGGTCCAAATAGTCCTTCAACTAGATTTTATTTTTAAAATTGTCATCTTGTAAAAATGGAACCAAGTCTAGTTAGAATCCAACTAGAAACATTAAAATATTCATAAAAATGATATTTTATGATTTTTTTTCATGGCCTATGGAACTGTCTTTAAAATTCCAATTCGATCCGATTACCCGATAATTACTTACTACGATTTTCCATTTTTCGAACTACCGGGTAAAATCTGAAATTCTCATAATTCTGATTTTCATAAATAAATATTGTCGACATACAAAATATTCCATAATTTAAAAAAATCAAAATCTTGAAATCTTGACTCGATCCAATATACTGATAATTTATCTGAAATCTTTATCGGACAAAATTCTTTTAATAATCCTTATCAGATATCCATACGGATAATATTAACTCGAACTAATTCCTTTTTATCAGTCTCAAGTACTGACATAAGACCTTTCCAATAAGTCACTCATCCTATGCCCTGAGCACGCTTAATTTTGCAGTTCAATCAAAATTCAATATCTTATACTGCATTTTTATTAACGGAATCTATATCAGATTTTTCTTCATGATCTATTTAATCCATGTATGGTATAAAATAATTAGCGATAAATTCTTCAACACTTGGAAATGACTTTTATAACCTTTTTCTATCATATGGTAAAATTTCACAATTTTTCAGTTCGATCTGGATATCAAAATTCTAATTAAACTTTGACTACGATTTTCCCAATAATCGAAATATCGGATCAAACCAGTAATTCCTCGTTGGATCCACACGTGCTCTATCTATTTATAAAGTAAAACACCTAACTTTCGTAAAATTACAACTTTGATCCTTCAACTTTTCATATTTCCACTTCTATCACCCCCAAGTTTTAAAACTTATCATTCTGGTCACTAAAATTTAACCTTGAATTCCCATTCCAATTTTCCTTGGATTTTAACCAAATTTTGCGAGTATTCTATTTTACTCGTTCTCTATCACATGACACCTTAAAACCTCGAAAAATTCTTTTCTACAGTCCATAATTGAGAAAATCCTAACTTTTGCATTTTTTTATCATTTTAGTCACTAAGTAAGCTTTTAAGTCCTTATCTTAGTACTAAATGACCCTAAATTAACATAGCAAACTTTGGGGTATTACATAATAAGTTTGGAGAATGGATATTTTTTAATAACTACTCATTTGCCCCTGATGATTGAATCTGGATTTTCATTAGGGGTGCCTGGTCTTTAGAGGAACTTGGTTGCTCTTTTCAAGTTTTTACTTACTGTTTGCGTAAAGGTCCTGTCTGCCTATATAGTTTTTTTGTATATGCTTGCAATGGAAGGGAGGATAAATTGGATTTATGGAGTGAGTTGCTTGCTGTTCAAGCTAGAATTGGGGCCAATACTTGGATATTGGCTGGTGACTTCAACATTATTTGCAGGCCACAAGAAAGCTCTGACTACAATGGTTCTCAGGATATTATTTGTTCTATGCAAGATTTTTTAAACTGTAAGGAAGGTTTGGACATCATTGATCATCCTTACATGGGGTCATTTTTCACTTGGTGCAATCGAAGGGAGGGTGATCTCTTATCTAGTAAACTTTGACCGAGTCCTGATTAATCAGAGTTGGTTCAGTTCTTTTCCCGGTGCATCTATTAAATTCTTAAGGCATGATTATTCTGATCATTGTTATAGTCACCTGGTATTGAAGGAACCTATTCATTCCCCTCCTAAGCCTTTTAAATTTTTTGACTTCTAGGCTGATCACCCAGATTTTCTTCATGTGATGGAGCAATCTTGGAAGCTGCCAGTTGTTGGCATACCTCTACAAGCCCTTTTTGCTAAACTAAAGAGGCTTAAGGGTGCTTTAAGACAATTTAATAGAGAAAATTATCGGGGCATCTCTCAACGAGTTCAAAAACTGAAGATGGAGCTTAAAAATTTTCAGAAATTACTTTTTAGTGAACTCTCTGTGGATTGTGTAAGGAGGGAAAAAGAGCTCAGGGGTGAGTTGAGGGATTTGGAAATGGCTGAAGAGAATTTTTATCAACAAAAAGTTAGATCTCAATTTGTGAAGAAAGGGGGCCAAAACACTGCATATTTCTTTCGCAAAGTTGCAATGAGACAGAAGAGAAACATTGTGCAGTGTTTGTACAAAAGTCAAGGGCATAAGCTTGAATCCTATGAAAATATCTCTGCTGAGCTTGTTGATTACTTTTCTGGGACCTTAAGAGTTAAGAATGCAAATGTTGGGAGAGTTTCTGATTCATTGCTTCGGGAGATTTTAGGCTGTAAATTGGAAGAAAGTTCAAAGGAGGGCCTGGTTGCTTCTGTGACAAGAGAAAAATTAAAGCTGTTATGTTTAATATGAAAGGGAATAAAGATCCTAGACCTGATGAATACTCAGCAAATTTTTTTTCTAGATTGCTTGGAAGGTTGTTGGAAATGATGTGATACAGGCTGTGCAATACTTTTTCTCCTCTTGTTCTTTGCCTGTTGTTTTCAATTCTACTATTCTCACTTTAGTCCCTAAAGTGGAAATTCCAGCTCATGCTACTGATTTCAGATCGATTGCTTGCTATACAACCATTTATAAATGCATTACAAAGATATTAACTAATAGGTTGAAAGCTTGTCTCCCTTCTGTTATCTTTCTCAATTAGTGTGCTTTTTTGCATGAAAGAGACCTTGCTGAAAATGTGTTACTAGCTCAGAAGATTATAAATGGTTATGGGAGACAACATCTTTCTCCCGTTGTGCTTTGAAAGTGGATATTAGGAAGGCTTTTGATTTCTTAAGTTGGGACTTTATTTTGCAAGTGTTGAAGGTTCTGGATGTTCCTCATTTGTTTAGGAGATGGATAGCAGTTTGTATAACTAAACCTCAATTTTTTATTGAGCTTAATAGAGGGCTAGTGGGGTACTTTGCTGGTACAAAAGGGGTTAGACAAGGGGATCGCCTTTCCCTCTATCTTTTCATCCTTTGTATGAATGTGGTGTCCAGTTTGTTGAATTTAGCTGCTACTCATGATATTTTTGCCTTTCACCCAAAATGTAAAAGAGTGAGGCTCACTCACATTTATTTTGCGGATGACCTCATTTCTTTACTAGAGGTGATGCTAAATCTATTTTGGGAGTTAAAAAGATTATGAAGGTCTTCTATGAAATGTTTGGCTTGAAGCTGAATGAAAATAAAAGTGAACTTTTTTTGTGCTGGACTATCTTTTGCTAAAGAACAAAATTTGGCTGATGTTTCTGGGTTTAATTTAGGATGTTTTCCAGTTAGGTATCTTGGTGTTCCCCTTGTGACAAGAAACTTATCTAGGATAGGTTGTGAATTGGTTGGCAAGATAACGAGGAAGATTTTTGGTTGGCCTTCTAAGTGCCTTTCTTTTGTTGGGAGGTTACAACTGATCCAAACTGTGGTGTTCGGGCACATCTTTCTTCTTCCCACTAAAGTGATCAAGTAGATTGAGTCATTTTGTGCCTCTTTCTTATAGAAAGAGGAGATTGGTTCTGCTAGAGGAGCGCGGGTAGTTGGCTGCAAGTTTGCCACCAAAGAATGAAGGGGGGTTAGGGATCAAAGACTTGTATGTATGTAATAGGGCTTGCCTCATGAAGTTTTTGTGGCTTATTTTGATAAATTCCGGTTCATTATGGGTTACTTGGGTAAATAAATATATACTTAAGGGCAGCTCGATATGGGAGATTCAAGCAAAAAAACTATCACAGCTGGGCTTGGAAGAAAATTCTAAAACTGAGAGTTCTATGCTGCAATTGGCTGTGAACGTTCAGGAAAATTTCAAGGCAAGATTGCTATGGGAGGAACTTCAACACAAGCATGAAAAGGTACCATGGGCTAGGATTGTATGGGGCAGTCCCTCTATTCCAAGATATTCTTTCATAACTTGGTTAGTGGTACTTGACAGATTACCAACAAAGTCCAGGATGCTTTCATGGGGGTGTGTTGTAGATTCCTCATATTTGCTATGTGGTGAAAATGTGGAATCGAGGGATCACATATTTGCTGAGTGTGGCTTTGTACGACAACTATTGAAGATGATTTTCGAGCATTGTGGTGTCCAATGCAATCACTGCAGGTGGATTGATCTGCAGGCCTGGATGCAGACGGGGGAAGGGGAAAAAGCTTGTTGGCTGCTATCTTGAGGCTTGCATGGTGTTGTGTTAATTACTTAGTTTGGCAAGAAAAGAACTCGAGGATGCATGAACGGGCTCCTCAATTGATTTCTGCATTGTTTTTGCATGTGAAGAAGGATACTAGCATGAGATTGGTTGGGTACATAAATCTTATAAATTGTTCCTCTTTTCTGGCAGATAGATGAGGCTTGATTTAATTGATTAATTAGTTCTTTATATAAGGGTGGTTGGTTGTATTAGATGATTTTATTAAAGGTTCTTAGATAAATAAAAGGGTAAAACTTTGATATACAAGATCAAAATTAAACCTAAAACCTAAAAAATTAAACCTCAAACTCTAAACCCTAAACTCTAAATTCTAAACACTAACCTTAAATTTTAAACCCTATAACCCAAACCCCTAAACTCTAAACCTAAACTAAACCCCTAACCCTAAAACTAAAAAGATTTATGTAAACATGAAGTTTTTCTTTAAATAAAATAACATTTATTCAAAAAAAAAAAAACTCAATTTCAAAATTTCCAACGTACCAAATCGCACGTGGGGACAAGTCACAGAATTAGCAAAAGACAGCCTTTACCCTTTGCAACTGCCCGAACCCCGACAAAACCACTGGCTGACCCATAAATTCCTGTTTTTAGCTGCCCAAATAAAAAAACCACCGCAGAGAGAGAGAGAGAGAGAGAGATTTTAATCTTCAACAAGTTATTTTTTGTTGTTGTTTGTTCAATTGATTTCAGAGACATAGCGAAGAAGGGGAAGGAGAGGAAATGTGGGAATCGATTTTCTTAACATTGGTTGCAACAGCGGGTAATAACATAGGCAAAGTTCTACAAAAAAAGGGCACTGTTATTCTCCCTCCTCTCTCCTTCAAGCTCAAGGTAATTCCCTCGTTTTCTTTTTAGGTCTTTGCTGTTGCTGGGTATCTCTCTTTTTTGACGTTCATAAACGATTCTTATATGGTTACGAAACTTTTCAAAGCCACTGGAGAACTGGGTTCAGTAATTTGTGGAACTTTGGGGATTTGGGTAATCGAAATTTCATTTTTTTTGCACTAGCAATTGTAGTTTGAGATAAGCTTTGAAATGGGGTTTGGTACTTTGGTTTAGGTGTTTTGGATTAATTGCTTGTGTTTTTTATGTAGGTGATAAGAACATATGCTGTTAATAAATTATGGGTGATGGGATTTCTGATGGATATTGGCGGTGCCTTGTTGATGTTGAGAGCATTATCTTTGGCTCCGGTGAGATGCTTTCTTTTTAATGAAATATTTGTTTATGCAAGGGACCGAATTGATGTTCTCGTTTAATTTTATTGAACTACAATATTAGTAAGTTTAACTAAATGATGGCCAATCTTTGGCTGCAGGTTGGTTGAATATTATTATGTGATGGTTTTTGGTGTAAATTGTGTATATTCTTTATGGGTGATGATGATAATGTTGCTCAGGTATCTGTCATTCAGCCGGTTTCTGGCTGTGGGCTTGCCATTCTTTCAATCTTTTCACATTTCTATCTTCATGAAGTCATGAATATTATTGACTGGATGGGGATTACATTAGCTGGTATTGGCACCATAGGTAATGCAAGTTTCTTTCATTGCTATTACAAAGCGAGTCCATTCAGAATTTTCACATGATAGTTCTCATCTCAATTCAATTTAAAAGCATAAGGTAATTTATATAAAACCTTCCCCATTGACATCTTAAGATTGTATTTGTCAATGAATTTAAGGTTTTTAATTAAAATGCAGGCTCTCCTGCTAGTGTTGCTTATAGTTTATGCTACAAGCAACATCCGGTTAGTCATATGATAGCCCATTAGAAATCTACTATTTATCCTATATATGATTGTAATCATCTTGTTTTGTTTTGGTGCAGGCGTTGGTGCTGGTGGAGAGGAGCAAGAGTCTTCAGAAGTATCGATTTTACAGCTACCATGGTTGGCATTCGTTGTCATGATCGTGTTTGTAGGTACCTTTTTCCTCTACTCTTATATAATTGTATTGTTTTTATATCAAATATCATATGTTCTTATTATCAGAATATGCTCGGAAGATATTTTGAGATGCTAAGCCTATTTCATGATTAATCAATCTTGTCTTGCAAACATGAAGCTTATGATATATTCTTAAGTTCAATGGAGCATTTATTCACTTTAAGAGATACAAAACGTTATGCCAAATTAGTTCCACTTTAATGGGAACTTCAAGAAGTTATCTGAAGGAGATCTCCAATCAGTAAATTCTACATTATTAGTCTAATAAACCGAGTGAATTAAATCAATTTGTTGCCAGTAAATCTCAACCTTTAAATAACAAAATAAGAATTTGTACACATAGCTTCAATTGTGATTAATTTGTTTCCAGTGTCTCCCTCCTTAAAGGAGCAAGACTCGACCCGCACGACGATGGCTATTATCCATGACCTTTTTTGGGTACATTTAGTACTGATGTTATTTTTTTTTCTATTCCTATAGAACTCAAAAGATTTTATCTGATCTCAATTCCTGCTGAGTATTACTTTTACTGAATTAAAATTTATAAAGTTATAGTTTAGTGGAGGTATACCGTTGTAAAAAAACTAAAGACCTCTTGCTGATATTGATCATTAAACTTGAAAGGCTATCCATACTCTTATGCTTTTTAAACATGCTGTATTTCGTCATTTCCTTTATTATATTGTGGGAAATCCATGTGTGATAAAGCTTTGATACTCGATATATGGTTTATATAGGTACTCCTAAATGGGTGGCTTCGCATCTACAAGCGTCAACGGAGAGAACAAGAACTTGTAAACTCTCTCTCTCTCTCTCTCTCTCTCTTGATTTTAAATGTTTATGTTGATTTTGGCTTTTTACTTTATAATAGCATCCTCTTATGTAACATTTTGGTTTTTCCCCCCTCACCTCACTTGCATTTATTAACAACTTTTCTCCTGCAGATAGAGTACGAAGTTGTTGAAGAAATCATATATGGCTTGGAATCAGGAATTTTATTTGGGTATTCTTTTCACCTGGACCACTTTTAATGCAAGTCTAATTCTTGCTCTTCATGGATTATAATTTATCTTGTAATGGAGATTGGAGATGGTATCCATTTAATGCAAAATTTATGTAGCATTTGTATGTGCCTGCATCAAAACTTGTGTTATTTTGGTTTGGGATGCTCAAGTTAAATGGGATTTTGCTTATTTGCAGAATGGCATCGGTGATATCAAAAATGGGCTTTGTATTCGTGGAGCAGGGGTTCTCCAAAATGTTGATTCCTCTATGTGTCTCAATTAGCATCTGTTGTAGTGGCACTGGATTTTACTACCAGGTATTTCGGTCACCTAAATGGTTCAGGATGAGATCTCATCATGTTGATATCATTGCCTAAAGCTATTTGTAACAGGGTCGTACCTTATGTGTGAGATTCACAGAATTCACTTATGTTCTGGTTTCTTTTTTAAATTTAAACACAGTTCAGTTATGTTCTGTTTTTGTGGAAGCAAAGGTTCACTGTCAGGACATTTATGTTTTAACAGGGTCCTTTAATGCTTTACTTTTTACATGGTTGTCTTACCCTCTTGGATAATTGTAACATAGATCTTTGTCCTTTTGAGCAGACACGTGGCCTAAAGCATGGTCGAGCAATTGTCATCTCCACATGTGCTGCTGTGGCATCAATCGTGACTGGTGTACTTGCTGGTATGCTCGCTTTGGGTGAACAGTTGCCCTCAGCGCCAACTGCCCGCCTTGCAGTACTGCTTGGATGGTATATAGTGCTTACTTTATGTTTTACACTCAGATTGTACAACATTTTATTCCAAAATTATGCTATGCCTTGGCTTCTGATTATCCTCAGATGTGGCTTGCCAACCTGTTTGCATACTATAGGCATCTGAAAAGCTTCTGTGGTCTATATGATTGATTACAACAACCTTGTCTACTGCATTTTCTTTTAAAATGAAAATGAAAAAGAAAGTTCAAATCCGATTCTGCCATGCCTTTTTTGCTTTAGATTGGCGGATATAAATAGTATTTAGTGCAAACATTTGTGATTCCATACTATTGCAGCTCAAATTCAGGATCTTTGCCATGAAATTGTAGTTTACCTGAACATTCCATTGCAGGTTATTTATCATGATGGGTGTGATACTGCTTGTTAGTTCAACAAAACTGATGCGGCACCTTCCATGGCCGTTGCGTAATTTATACCTAGTGGAGTGGTGCGGAATTTCAGTCTCAGGCGAACAGGGTCTCATCGAGTCAAGGACCCAAGTCCAAGTGCTGTTATCCCGGCAGCGACACTGCACCATTTGATAACAACAGCAAGTAAGGAGAAGGCATAAGTGAAGAAAACAGAAGCTCGTTGGATATGCAGATTGCAGATTGGAATCAAAAGTATCGAACATCGTCTCTTAAAAAGTTTCGAGTTTGTTACAAGCAGTTAGCAACACAAACTACCAGGATTGTAGCTAAACTTGCACGCCTTTTACTCTTATTACACTCTGCACAATTAATACTGATTTGAATAGGGTTTGATTGTTTATAATTAGACAATAGATTTTGGATACTTGCCGGCAATGGCATCATGTTAGAACGATCAAATTCTATTCTCTGTTTTTGTGTACTGTAATATTCAATCCTATCCAGAGATACATGAAATTTTCATTGCTTGTCGCTTCAAATTTGTATAATCTGAATCATTTTAAACCGAGTGTTTTCATGTGCCAAAAGCAAAGTGTAACGTGTCCTTGCATGGGACCAAACTAAAATATCATCAAAAAAATACAAGCAAAGATCTTGTCTTCCATTGAATTTGCGAGGGACCGAGTTTTGTCGGTTGAAAGTGTTGAATTGTTTTGGGGTTTTCGGGAGCTCTTATTTTAATCTCGTCTCTCCTCTACATAAGTGCCAAGTTTTGTTATCGAGCATCATCGAAATTCTACTTTTTTCCCGGAAAAAGGTTGAGAATACTTTCCCACTTTTTACCTAATTGCTTACTTTTGAGCTAGTTTAGATTAAATTTGTTTCATGCCTCTGAAATTTTAAGCTTTGGGGAATTGTCTTGTTGGTCTCAAGAAGACCGAAAAAGAAGGCCGAGTAAGCACTGTGTGTTCGAGTTTTGTTATACAGTTACAATTGTATACATTTTGCAGTTAATGCTCTCCTTCCATTTGTTATGCAGGAAAAAGTTGGTGTCAGGAGCAAGAAATGGAGGCTATGTAGTTCTTCACCAAGGACTGATGCTTGCAAACAGCAATGGCAGCAGTAGCTCAAGCTTCTGCTAAAGATTTTAGGGTTCAAAGGCAAGAATGGGCTGCCATCCGCATCCAAACTGCTTTTCGTGGCTTGGTAGATTGAAACTCCTTTTTTCTGTTTCTTTCAAAGAAAATTTCTATACAGAGGTGGCGTTTCATTGTTCCGCAAATTACAACAATTGATACATCAGTGCAACAATAACAAAATGTCAATTGTTTCTTTCAAAGACAATTTCTATACAGAGGTGTTCTTTCATTGTTTCGTGGGTGCTGTAACACTTTCATTGCATGCATGCAAACTCTCGTCCATGTCCAAGTCGTGTTAGGGCTCGTCATGCACTGATGTAGACGGAGGGGCAAGCAGTAAAGAAGATGCTTGATGAATACCGCACCAAGGACGATACCTTGAAACAAGCAGAGGTACCACTTAATTTGCTAATGTCATTATTAGCTGCTATGGAAAACCTACCCTAATGACTGAAATATGTTTTCCTGGATGACTGGGGTGATACCAAAGGAACCCCGGAAGAAGTTAAAACAAAGCTGCAGATTAGGCAGGAAGGAGCCTTCAAGAGAGTAGCTCAGGATATAATCCAAAATATCAAGAATCTGATAATTGGGGATGGAGTTGGCTCGAACGTTGGACGGCAGCTCAGCCGCGAGACACGAGGTTGATGGAACAATTACAGGCTGACTGATCCTTCTGAAACAACACCACTATCAGAAGATTGTTTAAAGTCCCTTGAGGGAAAGAATGCAAGGTCCCCATGCTTTGTGAAAGCCACAAAGAACAATATGACCAATAGGATTTCTGCAAAGCCTCCATGTATAAGGCAAGTCACTCGATCCGCTTCGAGTCCAAGTTCTGAGTTTCGGCTTGATCCTAGAATACTTAATCTTCAGTATGCACTTCAACTACACATGTTTCTGGAAACACTATCTTGGATACGGATATAACAGTGGAGAGTGGCAATAGGAGGCCAAAACCATACGAACTTGATAGATTCTACCAAGACAAGACAAAGAGCCGGCAATAATCACGTCTTAACAGAAACCATGCAGTCCATGGATAAGTTTGTTGGAGTATGTACAAAGATCAATCATGAGATGGTTGTAAAATTAATATAAAGTCATTATTATTTTTCAATCTTATTCTGTGCATTTATAAATAAACTGAATTATAATAAAGTCCTTAAAATAATATAGTCATTCTTGAATGTCCTTAGTCGAGTATTATTGTGGGCATGTACAACAATAATATATTAAGACTAATATGTAGTTGATTGATGACAAAGTGTTGTCATTGACATGAAAATATCAAAATCAATACATAAGTATTTGTTAGAGGACGATATATTGGACTGACTCACTATGAGCATGTTTTTTGAATTATTATGTGACAGCCTCAACATTGCTCATAGTGATAACTACATGTATGATCCTCAGACTTGATCTAACCCCCTAAACCCGCCTATACAGAACGCCTAATTTAGGAGGTCACATTCGGATCACCGGAGCGACCCACGACAATAACAGAAGAACATTCTAAAAAAATGTGTTAAAAAGTGTAAAAATAAAATAAAATCTCTTTTAAAATACCATTTTAAAAATTATATAACATATAATGAAAATTTCAAAATAAACATATTACAGACTGACATAAAATCAGACACAACGTACATGCCCACTAACTGTACTGGTACCATACTCCGAAAGCAACGCCGATGGAACTTCAACCACTAGTGTCGATCACTATACCATGATAGATTTCTTCTATCCCGTGGTGGTAAAAACAACGTGAGCTTGGGAAAGCTCAGTAATACAAAAACTACCAGATGATGTTGTAAGCAACAAAGAGGTATAAGGTTAATCAGAACTGTCATGATAAGCCACTATCAACATGTTTCAAGCATAAACTGTAATTCGTAACGTTGTTAGGCTTGCAAGCAACAAAGTCATTTCTGATTTAGTCTCCAGAATACCAGACAAGGTATATATAACATAGATAATCAGAAAGAACAGATAGATTATCATAATCGAGTTAGGAAGATTACTGTGTTCCATCAATTATTGATCAAGAATGATAAACAAAATGTTTCCGACAATTGAATAGTTTTGACAAGGGTAATAAAGGACAGAGAAAGTTTAATATTAACTTAATTACCTTTTAACAGTACACCGATATACAGTACCCTATAACGGTATCTAGAAAGACTTACCCTAGGCCCATTGGGCGTAGGAGCTTACAGAAAGACTTGCCCTAGGCTCATTCAGCCTAGGAGCTTACCTAAGGGGATGTCTTAGGTCCAGAAGGACTTACTAGCGCTGAGCCTACATATTCTTCATTCATATCTTAGAAATACCCTAAATCAGATAGTTTAGTAGACAGACGGAATAAGAAAACAGAAATCATACATATATTCCCAAAGTATCAGAAATCAGAAAGCATATTTTTCATATTAGACATAGTGGTATATTTATTATTATTATTATTATTATTATTATTATTATTATTATTAACAGACAAGATTCATGGTTCGGATTAGAGAGAAGATTTTAATTTCAAAACGGAGAGAATATACATGTGCAAAGAACATACCAGATGGTTCAATTTATCACTTAGAGGACCTTGATAAGTACATATGAATATACGAAACTCTAGTCCATGCTATACTGATTTCAGAATTAAAAGACTTATTCAAAGAGTCCGATAATCATCGTCTTCATTCAGGTGCTCAGGGTTTTATACTTCATGGTCATTCAAAAATTTTGGTATCTCATGATTATGTAAGGTTTTGAGTATAACAGATTTATTCTGGATGTTAAATATACTCGGAGAGTACCAGACAATTTGCTTATAAGGGCATTTTGACTCCCAAGGGCTATTTGGTAAATTAACCCAAGAGGGGTAGAATTAAACTCGCAAAGTATGTGATTTTAAGCAGCTAATTCAACTTTCACAAACATTCGCTTTAACCATAACCCATATTAATGTGGTTCCCAGAGTTCCGATAGCTCGACCCACGAGCGTTCTTCCCTTAATGATAACAACATTATAAGCTGAACCCATCTTCATCATATCCATTACTAATCTTCCACCGCATAGTCAAACATTTCTTTATATTTGAATAAACCAACTTTACAGTAATATTAGAGATGGCCAACATCTCTAGATTCGGTTCCTCGTCCATTAGAAACGATACAGTTATCACACTTTATCTGAATTAAGACTTATCCTGGGTATACACTTATGCCACAATATAAGGGTGATTTAATTATTCTAGGGGTCACGACTGTCTTAGTCGTTGAAAGTTTTGGTGCAAAAATATATTTTGATCTTTACAGACATTCTGACTTATCTTCAATCATTTCACATATTTTATTCATTTCTGAAACTCAAGGGCATATTTAAGTCATTCGCACTTCTGAAGGGTATTTTCGTCATTTCTTAACAAGATATTTCAAATATCAAATCTTTAAACTCTATTAATCAGATCGGGAGATTATCTGTTTCATTAATCATTTACTGAACTCAAGATCCTTTCGGTTTATTAAACTTCTCTTTCAAATAGTTCAATCTTATCCAGATTACTATTTTCTTTATATTTCGTAATCGAATTAACACAAGCAGAGTTGAAATTACACTTAATCACATTCATGCATACCTTAACCGATTACTAACTTGTTTCATAAAGCATGCCAAAGGTAGTAATGTATTACCTTGATTTGGTGTTACATAAGTCGATCCAAGGTACTCCATTTGTTCATTCTCGAATCCTGAATTCGACATCCTCTCTAAGCTCAGATACAAAGAACCGCGATTTCCTTCAATTACACAAAGTCCTTAATCAACCCATAACATAAATACAATTACACTTAAACTGAATAATTTCTCATAGGCTCACTTGGGTTCAAGGTCATATTCGGAGGCTTTCAGGTTTGAATTTCGCAAAACCGATTTCAAAAATGGACTCAGGACGTCGAAAAACATAAAATATGAGTTTTTAGAAAATTTGACTTTTTGGTCAAAATCAACACTGACGTCATTAGCCAAGTCAACGCTGACGTTAGCAGTCAAGTCAACGCTGACGTAAGCAATCAAGCCAACGCTGACGTCATCAATCAATTGGGTTAACTTAGACGAGTTGACTCACTAAGTCGACTCAGGCGAGTTGACTCACTGAGTTGACTCGGTCAATGGGTCGGGTAGGTTACTGGTTCGGTTCAGGGACCAAACAGGGTATGGCCAAGCTGATTTACCATTGAGCAGGTCCGGTTTAAGGGCTACCATCCAGGACGGCCGGAAATTGCCCTAGACGACGCGTGGGGTTCACGCGCTGCCCAAAAACAGCCGGAAAATGCCCAAAATGTTCAGATTTAGCCGGATTTCAAACCCATGACACACCCAACTCAAAATCAAGCGAGGTTTAACCAAAAAAGGCCTGAAAACTTACACTCTTACCAGATCGGTCGAACGCCGATGAAGGCCCAAACGTGGCCGGTTGGAGGATCGGGAGGTTGGGTCAGGTTCGCCATGATGCAGGAATGTCGATGCTGGTGACGCCGCGAGTCGTCGGTGTCGGAAACGGCCGGGATCTGAACGAAAAGTTTTGATGGAGGATAAGGGTTTTGTCGAAGCTTTAGATACTTCTCCACGACGGACTGAACGGCCAGACGGCGCGTGGTGATCGGGGTTGCAAACGGCAAAGGACGGTGAGCACACCGACGACGACGGTGCACAGCACGGCAGACGATGACAACAGATATGGTGGTGGCCGGATAAGTTGAAAAGGGAGAAAATAATTAGGGGTTTTTGGGTGAATTGATTCGAATGGGGAAAGATGAGGTGTCAGACTTGGTTTTATCCTTTTCAGGATATCCGAACCAGGTTAAGGTTTTTACATAATTTAAGTAAACTATAACAAACATGGGCCTTGGCTCAACTGGTTACACCTCTGGTTGTTTACAACCAAGGTTACGGATTCAAACCCCCTTGGCTGCAAACCCCCTTGGCTGCAAACTATAAAGACTAATATTGGATATGTCGCAATCTATGTAGCGGAATATGGTTGATCAAGATAGTATTTGTCCCTCCTACAAAATAAGAGTAATATCATAGGCCACTTGATTGAGACTAGAAAATACATGACCATGCTCGAATAAATTGATATGAGATATCATAGTTAAATATTAGATGGACTATACAAGTGTGACTATTCCATGACTTGTGTCCGGTCTAGATATGAGGACAAAAGAATGTAATACATGAAAAGAGTTAATCACGAAAAAAAAGTTATGTCGAACCACGACTTCCTGTAACTTAGGTAGCAATGATGCATTGCTAGATGTCACTAATTGCTTGTAATATTAGAATTGTTCTAGATATTACATTAAATTTTTTAATGCTATATAAAAGCATAAAGTCTAGCAGCCGAGATAGGCCTTTTGCGAAAAAACCTCTTTGACAATTAGAGAAGTAAAATATTGTTCGTTTCATTCGGGTGGACTGCGTAGAGGTCGGAACGCTGTTGTGACGATTTGAATTCGATATCGTGCTAGAAGAATTGAATTCTGCTAACTCCCTGTGACTTTTCAGATTTATTTAAAGTAACGTTTCATCCCTTTTCACCCCGAATTTGTTCCTCGTACATAGATCACTGACAGAATACGCCGAATAATTTTTTTGCTGCGTCATGAGATGTACCAGCGTTTTCCAACAGAGTTTCCGTTCAAGAGGCAGTCAACCTACATGACTAGATCATGTGTATGAATATGGTGTCAAACATAGTAAAAACCTTACCCAGTCCTTTGGATCCGCTGTACATTTGTTCATATAGTTCAGTGACAAGAGACTAAACTTCATGTTCTTTGCATGATTCCTATGTTTAGTTCAGAGACAGCTTTCAAAGGATTCAGTCCTTACAGTAATGAGCTAATGATCGTTTATTTCATTACTAATTTAAACAACAATGAATACAGCATCAAATAGGCGACCATTATATATGCATATGTACTGAAACACAGTAAGAATTTAACATGGAAACCGACCATTTTCGACCCCGGGGACTTGTCTTTGCTGAGCAAACTGCTGAATAAAAGTTGGATTTCGGAGAGCTTTAGCAAGGAATGACATTATCTGCCGCTGTTTCCTCTCTGTGCTCTGTAACCTTTCCTCCATTGCAACAACTCTGTCCCTTGAACGCTGCTGCTGCTGCCTTAATCGCATGATTCGACTAGTAAAACACTTCGATCCCTCTTTAGACTCTCCAGCTCTTCATCTAATCCAAATTGTCCTATCTCAACACAAGCTCCTCCACCTTGATGTTGTGAACTTTACACCAAATTTCTTCTCCTTTTGATCGTTTTCAATAGGTGCTTTTGCCCTCCCAGGAACCCTTCATTGGCAAACTCCCATCTATCTGGATCAATTTTTCTAAAACCCTGCATTACAATAAAGGCCGAACGCAAAACTTAACATGGGTGAACCTATAATGACAAAATTAGATTTTAAATAAAAAAAATATATAAAAAAATTTAAAAATTTTAAGTCGTACGGATTTTAAAATTTTAAGAGGACCACCTTCCCGCCCCTCCATCCATCCCTAATTACTATCCGCCGTTAAAGTGATTACCCCGTCTTGAAATAGCATCAAAACAGTAGATTGATCACCGAATTGTAAGTGAAACTAAGAGGGAAAAAAGAAAACAAATTGTAAGTGAAAATACTTTCATATGTATTGAGCTGGCGAACGAAAGTGGAGAAATTGCTGTGCTTGAAATACTTGGGAAGCATGGTGGAGAATTTGTGATAATCCCACACAATGAAGCTATTACGAGCTTTACTCCATGAAACCACCGAGTCCGTCGATGGGTCTTCGACCATTTCGAAAGTTTTGGTCAGGAACGGCGGCGGACCAACCTCGTTAAGCCCTTCCCGCGGCTGCGGAGTGGCATTCGAAGACGACGACGATGATGAAGACAGCCCCGCAGTTCCAGGAGCAGCAACCGTCACTTGAGTTTCCTCTTCCTTTATTACTACCACTCCTTCCATCAGTTCTTTGAAATGATAAAAATAAGCAACGGCAACACTCTGCGACTGCGACTGTTTCACTTCATGTCTGTGTTCTGTCAGAGATTTTTCAAACCTCGTAGGAAAAAGATCAACTGTCGGAGTTCGTTGGATTAGGGGAATGATGTGTTTTTATATATATATATATATATAAGGCGGTGGTGGAGAAGAAAGTTCCGGGAAGTTCTAGGGTGACAGCTTAAAAATAAGAATAAAATAAAATTATACAAAAATATTTATAAAATTAATAAGAATTTTAATATGAACTTTTTTATATGTATAAAAATATTTATAAAAATAATAAAAATTTTGATATAACATTTTTGTATGTAAATATAAATTAATACCAAAATTTTATCATTTTTATAAAAACTTTTATATAGTTTTATTTTAACCTTTACGTTAGAAAAACTCAGAAAGTTCAGGAGATTGTTATGAGTAAGTTCTGTAAAAATAGCAAAAAGCTGAAAAGTTCTGGAAACTTCTCCATGTTTCCAGACAAGTGGTCGGGGAGTTGCAACTCAAATGCCGGAAAGAGATTCGTCTTCCTTCTTCAGCCGTTGACAATCATATCGTGGGGCCCACTGATCATTTTCACAAGATTTTTCATGTCTCCAGATTTGGACACGTAAGCTGCTAGATTTTTCATGGTTTTCACTTTTTCTGGATTTTACTAAAGGAGTTGTCCAAAAACTATACTCAAGCATGTAAAACCCAAATTACTATACAGCCTTCCTTTTTTATATGTATCTTTATCAAGAAGGATGATTTCATTTCACAAAACATAAAAAACAATAGGCTTAAATAAAAAATGCCTAAAATATATTATTTTTATATTTTTGTGTCTAAAATATTTTTTATAAATATTTAACCGTTATAATTTTAAATTATATAACTGTAATTTTAGGTGTTTTGCCGTAAAAGGATATTAAAAAAATTGTTAACCAATCATTATTTTACGTGACACGTGATATATTTATTTTATTTTTTTAAAAATTAAAAACTTAAAACAAATTTTTTTTAAAAAATCAATTTTTCATAAAATCTCAAAATTTTGCAATTTTCAAAACATTTCTCAAATTCCTAATATTTTTCAAGCTCAAACCCTTAAATTATCGTCGTTTCTGCCGTCGATCGCCGCCCCTGAACACATTCTTTGGTCGCCGGACTTAGGTTGTCATTTTTTCTAATACGGCGTCGTTAAAAACGCTGAACGGTAAACGCAAAATTGACGTTCGACTTGTATGCCGTTCGGCATTTCTGTCGACGTTGTGTTAGGGAAAATGACTATCTAGGTCTGACGACCAAAAGGGTGTGCTCAGGGGCGACGATCGGCGGCGATTTAGGAGTTTGAGTTTGGGAAATTTTAGGAATTTGGTGATTGTTTTGTAAAAATTGCAAAATTTTAGGTTTTTATGAAATTTTAAATTTTTGGGTGTTTTCTTTAAAAATTTTAAAAAAAATAAATTAGCGTCACGTGTCAAACATTGATTGGTTAATATCTTTTTAACACCCCTTAACTGTAGGCACCTAAAATTACAATGGTTGAAACTTTGGACACATATTTTTATAAAAAAAATATTTTAGGCACCTAAAATTAAAAAAAATACTTTAGGTAACTATTTTTCATTTAAGCCAAAATAATAAAAGGTTAAGATAAAAAAAAAAACTCGAGAACAACCGCAGAGGTAAGGACAACGATACTAACATCAGCAAACACAAGAGAAGTAAAGAAAAAATGTGTCATAAACCACATGATCATCATAAGCAGCTCTTGAGAGATGCTGTCATGATCCGAGAGAATTTTTTGACTGGAAATGACATCACAAACTCGTAAATTAACAATCCGTATCACCGGAGGATCAACAACAAAACTATAAAGATGTTTGAGGGACGAGACAGTAACGCTCTATGAGAGGACCAAAGCGGCCTAAGAGCAACAATCATTGATTTCCCCTTCATGAGACAGAAGGACCAGAACTGTTTGACAGGGAGACCCCCGGCGCATGCAACCTTCGTTTTTGTTTTTTTAAGGTTTGAATTTGATATATTGGTATTATAACACTATTCAAAGTCTAAATTTTAATCTTTAAATTTTAATCCAGAACCCTAGTACATAAAATTGTAAATATCTACATCTAATAATGTAGTTTTGTGCCATACTGCATTAGTTGTCCAAAGCCAGATTGCAGCAACAAGAAATATCCATAAGCCATTTGAGTTCAAATTCTAAAGTAATCATATTTTTGATAGCTCTTTCATTAGGTTGAATAAAAAGGGTTCATTTTTCATTTCTAAAAGCTTCCCAGAAACTGAATTTCCAGGACATGAACAAGGGCCAACTTGTTTACTTATTTTTTAGTTTCGGTTTTCGCTGTCCTAGCACGATTCTGTATTCTCCAAGCCTCCCCTGCAGTTCACTCGGGCTTTATTCATACTCCATGCATGCAAACTTGAAATTGTTACACTCAGAGTTCCATTATTGAATGAAAAAAGATGAGCTTTGTTGTTGATAGCCAGCTTTGGATAAACTCTTGCTGTGATACAAGTTCTTCCTTTTCCTCCAAAACTCTCAATTATCGAATGATCTATCTGCGAGAAATACGGTACAAAGAAATCAACACACACATACACACGAAAAAGGCCCTGCACCTGTAAATAGAAAACGGGGAACATGAATCGACGTACCAATGTTCTTAGTGAAACCTTCTCCTGACGTGGGTCGATGCCTACAAAAGCTCCGTATGTGGTTTTATCTAAGTTGTGTCGCAACGAAGACCTGTTAATAGCATGTTTAAACATTGAATCAAATGAATGTGCATGACTTGCACAACTGTGGCAAGTTCTAGAAAGAAGCAGTAACCAACCTCTTCTGCTCACTGCACATAAGTACTACATATCTGTTATCACCTCGAAAGATCCTAAAGAAAATCGCAGTTCGTTCTGTCAAGTCCTTTGTTGCCAAAGCTAATAAACCAAATGGTCCATATTTTCCAGTGACAGATGAATCTTGTCTGTCGCAGATTAGTTGGGGATCAACCAAACTGGTATCCATAAACTCTGCCTCTTCTAGTTCGGGGGGCAATTCGAATATTATTTCTATATCGGCCTTCGAACAATGTGAGGAAATTTTCATTATGATAATGCAATTTCTTCAAATACATATGATGGTGATTAATGCACAGCAATAGAGTTCTAACTCACCTGTGATGCAGTGATGCCCGAAACTTCAAAAACCGATCCACTTTCGAGTTGCTTGCCATAAACATAGACTTGATCCTCACGTAGATTGTTGAGTTCTTCCACTGGCCACTGAACTAATTGAGCCAAATCTGCCTCGGAATCGCCTGCAAAGGAATATCCATAAACCATTAAGGATCAGTGTGATTCTAATACATAATGCAGCATTAGTAAATATGTAATGTCAATCACCTGAAGTCCAGACCATCCTTTCTGTATATCATCTTCAGAACTATCAGATTCATTTACCCAAGCCCATATTATCCTTCGGTTCTTCTTACTATCGAAGAATGTCTTCGAGGCATAGAATTTACCGTAATCGATTCTCAAGTCCGAACCAGTTCCCATGAATTCAACATCAGGAAGGAACTTTTCCTTATCAGTGTCATAAGTCCCCACAATGTAGTAATCACAGGAATTGAAACTTAACTTCATGACATGCCTAACACTTGCGACGGAGGTGTCGACCCCATTGGTGCTGTTAATAGATACGGGAAAGAAGTCCACGCACTCCCACATCTCGGTTTTTGATGCCGAATAAAGAGGATCTCGATGCATAGTCCAGTTAACAAAATCTTCACTTTGGTAGAGTAGGGCCATGCCTTGGTTATTGCTATAGCTCCCAATGGCTACCTTCCAGGTCCCATCGGGACCCTGCCAAGCAGTTGTTGGATCTCTAAAGTAATCTCCATCAACACCATTTGGTGGAGTTATTATAGGATTTCCAGAGTATTTGAGCCATTCTATTAGCAATGGATCCGATCGATCTTTCGGGGTTGCCAGGTTTTGAACCTGGTTATAGTTAGCATCAACGCCGGTGTATAAAATGACCGGTTTATTCCCCGGGAGGATCGTTGCCGAACCGGAGATGCAACCCATGGCGTCAAATGGCTCGGATGGAACAAGTGCATGATCAAGACCGAACCAGTTTATAAGATCATATGATGCAAAACGTGCCCACATCATACCATAACCAAACAATGCACTGTGTGGATTGTATTGGTAGAACAAGTGATAAACTCCATTGTAGTGCATTGGCCCTGCACCAGATGGAACAACAACTTACTAATCTTATTTCTCTGGTTCTGAAAATTTAATAAGAACTTTTCATTTTTCGTAGTCATGTCCGACACCTAGTGCGACACATGCTAGAACATGAGAAGTAGCATGATCTTTTTATATCTATTAAAAAAGTTTAAAGAAAAGTTAAGGCATATATTCATATTCAACACATCTCTGAATCTGTGTAACATAAGTCCTATCTAAGAGATGATGCATAGGATCGAATATTAAAGTTGTTTCATGATCTTGAATACATATTTGGACACGGGTATAGGTGTTTGAAACTCGCGTCGAAGTCCGAGCCTAAACAACGAGGAAAGGAGAAGGGAAAAACTAAGTTCAATCTGTTGTAAAAATGTTCTTCTTACCGTTAGGATCTGTGTAGTGAATGTCAGCATTTTCGTCCCATCAGTGAAGCAGATCAGATGAATCAATTGCCACCAAACAAACATAAAAACAAACACAAGACCGTCAAAGAATTGAATGTTCTAAAATTGTAAGTTACAAGTTGCAAGAACAAGATAAATAAAGCTAGCTATAGCTTGTCTTACCATTCAACCAGTTTTTAGGAGACTGGAAGTGATAAGCTGTTCTATAAGGCTGCTTATCTGTTACTAAAGCCTGGAACATTTGAAACCTTGTATTGTCTATCTCTGTCAGATAATCACAGTCTTCCACTTTAACCCCATTGATTAGCAGAAAACAAGAAATCCCAACAAACAAAACCAGAGATTTATCCATGTTTTTCCTCCCAAAAAGGCTGAGATGAACCAATGACTTTGTCTGAAAGATCAAAATTTATAAAAGATCAAATGTGAAGAATTTACGCCATGATTAAAATAAAAAAAAATAAAGAACTGACAAGTGAATTAAATTTTGTCAGGTTGAATTGCATGTGACAATTTTTTCCTGTTTAATTAAAAATAAAAGTAAATTTCAACTACCTTAAATTTTGTCAATATCTGGTTTTATTAATCAAATATGTCATGTGAGGATTTTTATAATCTTTACCTTAGTCCACTCCAAAAAGCTGAGTCTTTCTTTTATCAATAAAAGCTTAGTCTTTGTTTAAAACAATACTTTATATTAAATTTAAATCAATAATTTTGTTTTAACAAGTGTGCCGGCTTCTACTCTTGTTTTGTTTCTTTAACCCAACATTTAAATTACTTATAATCCTTGAATTTACTATTACATTAAGTGCGTTCAAACTCGCGATCTACTAAATTAAGACTCAAATGTACTACTTGTTATCGAGTCGAAACCTCCTCCCTCGGCTTCGATCTTATTTTTCTCCATATAAAGATACTCGAATCTCATACTTTTAGAATGTCATTTCTTAAATATGACTTACTAATCAGTTGAATTAAGTTTCAGGTTCACCAAGCCAACACCTCGACCGATGTCATTTCTTAAAGATAGACTTTATGAATGCTATTATAGTAAAATTTAAAAATTAGGAGGGACAAAAGTTTTATTTAATTAATATTTAAACTAAAAAGAACTTAGAACGCTATTATAGTAAAATACTTTGGGAAGAGGACAACAGCCTCTCCCAACCAATCTGAACTAACAAAGATCGAGATTTAATATGTTTCATCAAAGACCACTGCAATTGTAACTGTAATTTCCTAGACATGAACAACGGCTGAGATGGACCAATGACTTTGTCTGAAAGATCAAAATTTATAAACCCAGGAATCTGTTGGGAAGAAACCGAACAACCGAAATTAAGCGGAAGCACAACCGGTGTTCTTTCTCTCCCTATAACTCAAGTCAATAATTATGGCAAGCACAATATTACAAATATGTTCTCTAGCAGCACTAATCAACCACAAATTTTTAATGCAACCACAACACAAGTAAATCGAGACACCGATATTTTTACGTGGAAAACCCCTCTAAATCAAGGGTAAAAACCACGGGACTTTAGAGCCCGATCAAAAGCTCCACTATAATCAAATGTTCAACTACAAGACTACAATATCCAACCTACAACGAGCATTCAACTCCAACAAGGCTAATAACAAGTAGTCTTTAACAAAAAGAGAGTAAAATGAGAGAATATCACCAAAAACGCAGCTGCTGTAAAATGGGGATTTCGGAAGCTACGGGTCTCGGATGAAAAATCCGACCGTACAAAGTTAAGATCACCAAGTCGCCTAGCTGCTGTCCAAAAATCAGCTCAATCGAACCACGGATGGACCTCCGATCGAAGAGTTGATTAAAACTGCTCAAAGCTGGAAATAATTTTTCTCTCGAACGTTTCTGAGCTTTTTTTTTCTTCAATCTCTCAAATCTTGCTATATTAAGCTGTAAATCAGCTGCCCACACACATTCTTCAAGGCAAAATAAATGGCTTTTAATGCCAAAGTCAACAATGGTGTTAGAAGTATTACTAACCCCTTTGAATTTTGGGGTTATAACCGGTGAAGGGTTACCCACATAGTGGGACCCTCACCCAACAAATCTCCCCCTCCCGCTATGTGGGGAATGTCTTCATGCCGGCCATCAAGCAGCATGCTTCAAACTTCCCTCTTGGCAAGGCTTTAGTCAACATATCAGCACCATTATCATCAGTATGAATCTTCTCAAGTTCTAACAATTTAGCTTCAAGAACATCTCGTATCCAATGGTACCTCACATCAATATGCTTAGATCTAGCATGAAAAGTTGAGTTCTTACCAAGATGAATCGCGCTCTGGCTATCACAATATAAGACATACCTCTCCTGAGTAAAGCCAAGTTCATGCACAAATTTCTTCATCCATAGCATCTCCTTACACGCTTCGGTCGCTGCAATGAACTCTGATTCGGTGGTGGATAAGGCAACGCACTTTTGCAATCTCGATTGCCATGCCACAACTCCCCCTGGATAAGTGATCAAGTAACCTGAAGTAGATCTCCTCGAGTCAATGTCCCCGGCCATGTCTGAATCTGTATATCCAACAAGAACAGGTTTTTCATTACCAAAACAAAGTTTCAAGTTGGGCGCCACGAAGATATCTCATGATCCACTTCTTTGCATTCCAATGCTCTCTGCTGGATTAGAAAGAAACCGACTAAGCTGTACCAACAAAAGCATAAGCCAAGTCTGGTCTCGTGCAAACCATTGCATACATCAAACGCCCACGGGTGAAGAGTAAGGAACTTTCTGCATCTCTTCCTTCTCATTTTTCTGTGGAAGGACTATGCTTGACACTCAATCAAGTGACTAGCAAATGGAGTATTCACCGCTTTAGCTCTGTCCATACAAAACCTTTGAAGTACTTTCTCAATGTACCTCTCTTGTGATAACCACAATTTCTTGGCCTTTCTATCACGTGTCAACCTTATGCCAAGAATTTGCTTTGCTGGCCCCAAATCCTTCATCGCAAAGGATTTACTCAACTCTTGCTTCAACTTGTCAATTCTGGAAACATTACGACCAACAATAAGCATATCATCAACATAGAGTAAAAGGATAATAAAATCATCACCAGAGAATCTCTTAACAAAAACACAATGATCAGAAGTAGTCTTCTTGTAGCCTTGCTCCCCCATAACAGGCTCAAACTTCTTGTACCATTGCCTAGGAGCTTGCTTCAAACCATACAAGCTCTTCTTCAACCTGCACAAGTAGTCATCTTTTCCCTGTGCAACAAATCCCTCTGGTTGCTCCATATAAAGCTCTTCTTCCAAATCACCATGAAGAAAAGCTGTTTTCACATCCATTTGTTCAACCTCTAAGTCATAACAGGCTGCCAGACCCAATATAGTTCTAATAGAGGACATCTTCACAACTGGAGAAAATATTTCTTCAAAATCAATCCCTTTTTTTCGAGTATAACCCTTGACGACCAATCTAGCTTTGTATCGTGGAGATGAAGACTTTTCTTCTTGCTTCAACCTGTATACCCACCGATTCTTCAAAGCTCTCTTGCCCTTAGGTAGTTTCACCAACTCAAAGGTATGGTTATCATGAAAGGATTGAAGTTTATCTTTCATTGCTTCAACCCACTGATCTTTGCATTCACTCTCCATAGCCTCTTCATAACATTGAGGTTTCTCCCGTCAGTCAAAAGAACATATTCATCGGAAGAATACGACGAGAAGAAGATCGTCGTTGTCTAGAAGATCTTGAAGTGAAGCTCTTTGGTGGAGCTATAGGTGCTTGTTGTTGATCATTCACAACATCATCTATGGGAGCCTCAAAGTCACCTATGTCCTGCTGGTCATTATTAACATCACCTTGTACATCATCACGAATAGGATTGGTGAAGGGGTCAGGGAACTGGATTCACATCGGTCAAGTCACCTTTGTCTTGTGAATCCTCTTTCTTTGTCTTGTCAATGTCATCAATGGTGCGATCCTCAATGAAGACAACATCTCGGCTTCTCAAGAGCTTCTTACGAACTGGATCGTAGAGTCTATAACCAAACTCACCATCTAGACCATAACCAATAAAGATGCATTGACGAGTCTTGACATCCAACCGATCTTTCATCATTTGGAACATGAACAAATGCTTTACAACCGAACACACGCGGTGATCATATGACACGTCTTTACCAAACCAAACTCATGCGGTATATCACCTCGTAAAGGAACACTAGGAGACAGATTAATCACATGTGCCATTTGTATTCAAGGCTTCAGCCCAAAACGATCTTGGCAACTTTGCATCGACAAAGCAAACATCGACTCTCTCAATCAATGTCCGGTTCATTCTTTCAGCTAACCCATTTAACCTGTGGAGTCTTTGGTGGTGTTCTCGATGTCTAATTCCCTTTCGCATACAATACTCATGAAATGGCCCTGTGTACTCGCCACCATTATCAGTACGAATGCACTTTACCTTCTTCCATGTTTCTCTTTCAACTGATGCTTGAAACTGTTTAAATGCCTCAAAAACTTGGTCTTTCGACTTCAAAGTGTAGACCCACAGCTTTCTTGAACAATCATCAATGAAAGTCACAAAATAAAGTGCACCACCATGTGACCTTACCTTTATCGGACCGCAAACATCTGAATGGACCAACTCTAGCAACTCTGATCTTCTATGAGGAGGATGACTTCTAAAAGAAACTCTTCTCTGCTTCCCCGCTAGACAATGAGCACAATTCTTCAATGTGGCATTCTTCAACCCAGAAAGTTTATTCTTCTTGGCTAAACAATTAAGCCCCTTCTCACTCATGTGACTAAGCCGTTTATGCCACAACTCAGTTGAGTCATTTACTGTCACATTCACAGTGTCTCTAGAAGTCAAAGCCTGCATCAAGTACAAATTTGAGCTCTTCTTTCCTCGAGCCACAACCAAAGAGCCTTTAGTCAGCTTCCACTGCCCCTCATTGAAGGTGTTACAAAATCCCTCATCATCAAGCTTTCTGCAGAAATCAAATTCAAAGCGGATATCCGGTGCATGTTTGACATCCTTGAGAATTAACTTTGTTCCGTTATTGCTCACCAAGCTAACATCTCCCATGCCAATAATCGGAATCAAACCGTCATTACCCATCTTCAATACTCCAAAATCACCGGGAGTATAAGATGTGAAGAAATCCCTCCTCGACGTGACATGAATTGAAGCACCGGTATCAATCACCCAACTAGTCTCATCGCATGCTAGGTTGACCAAATTCTCAGAACAAATGACCAATAGATCTTCACGAGTAGCAGTAGCAATACGCTCAGATTTTTTCATCATCATTTCGATCGTTTTTATCACCACCGCTTTTGTTCTCTCTCTTCCACTTGTAGCAATATTTCTTGATATGGCCTTTCTTACCACAATGATGACACTCAAGATTCTTATATCTCAATCTTGACTTGCTTGACTTTTATCTCTACCCTTGCCATCTTTTTCTCTGTTTCTCCCCTGTTCTCGGTAACCAACACCTTGGTGTGATGTAGAACCACGAGATCTTCTTCTAACCTCTTCATTCAACACACCACTCTTAGCCAAATCCAAAGTAATAATACCATTTGGAGCAGAATTAATGAGTGAGACCGAAAAGTCTCCCAAGTGTCCGGTAGAGTAGCAAGCAACCAAAGCCCTAAAATCTCATCATCAAATTTGACACCCATACCAAGCAACTGATTCATCACACTTTGAAACTCACTAACATGGTCATTTGTAGGCGTTCCTTCTCTGTATTTCAACGCCATCATTTTCTTTTAGCAAAAACAATTTGTTGTTACCCGACCTCGAAGCATACAAGCTTTCAAGCTTCTCCCACAATGTGCGAGCATGTGTCTCCTGATCAATGTGGTTGTAAACATTTTCTTCAACAAATTGTCGAATATAGCCACATACTTGTTGATGCTCAAATTCCCATTCCTCGTCACTTTTTGAATCGGGTTTTTGAGTAGCAAAGACCGGAAGATGCAAAGCCTTTACAAACAACAAGTCTTTCATTTTATTCCGCCAAAGTTGATAATTCGTGCCATTCAACATAATCATCTTGCTTGTATTAATCTCCATATTTATCTGACACAATAACCAAGCTCTGATGCCAATTTGTTGGGAAGAAACCGAACAACCGAAATTAAGCGGAAGCACAACTGGTGTTCTTTCTCTCCCTATAACTCAAGTCAATAATTATGGCAAGCACAATATTACAAATATGTTCTCTAGCAGCACTAATCAACCACAAATTTTTAATGCAACCACAACACAAGTAAATCGAGACACCGATATTTTTATGTGGAAAACCCCTCTAAATCAAGGGTAAAAACCACGGGACTTTAGAGTCCGATCAAAAGCTCCACTATAATCAAATGTTCAACTACAAGACTACAATATCCAACCTACAACGAGCATTCAACTCCAACAAGGCTAATAACAAGTAGTCTTTAACAAAAAGAGAGTAAAATGAGAGAATATCACCAAAAACGCAGCTGCTGTAAAATGGGGATTTCGGAAGCTACGGGTCTCGGATGAAAAATCCGACCGTACAAAGTTAAGATCACCAAGTCGCCTAGCTGCTGTCCAAAAATCAGCTCAATCGAACCACGGATGGACCTCCGATCGAAGAGTTGATTAAAACTGCTCAAAGCTGGAAATAATTTTTCTCTCCTATTTTTCTCTCGAACGTTTCTGAGCTTTTTTTTTTTCTTCAATCTCTCAAATCTTGCTATATTAAGCTGTAAATCAGCTGCCCACACACATTCTTCAAGGCAAAATAAATGGCTTTTAATGCCAAAGTCAACAATGGTGTTAGAAGTATTACTAACCCCTTTGAATTTTGGGGTTATAACCGGTGAAGGGTTACCCACATAGTGGGACCCTCACCCAACAGAATCTTCCGAGAACTGTTTTCGTAGGAAGAAAAAAAAAGGGTTTCCATGACCAAATGTGAAGAATTTACGCCATGATTAAATAAGAAATAAAGAACTGACAAGTGGTGAAATTCTGAGGTGGAAGAGTTATCTATAGGCTTTCCTTTTACATCATCAACTTCGTTATTGCTGCAGTCGGAGAGAATTGTGTGTGACAAATTTTCTTGTTTAATTAAAAATAAAATCATTTTTGAACTACCTTAAATTTTGTGGGTTTTTTTATTCGAATGTGCGACAAGAGACACGGTGGGCAGCTCAGGTGGACAATTTAATAAGCTTAAACTTGCAAGTCAGGTTGTTTTTAACCAAAACGTTTTTATAAGCATTACTCAACTCCGGTCCAAAAGCTGAGTCTTTTTTTATCAACAAAAGTTGAGTCATTGTTTAAAACAAACACTTTAAATAATGGATTATTATCTTATTCACTAATGATAAAAAAATTCACAAACATCTAATTTTTAAATTTAAATGTTAGAGTTTATAGTTTAGGGTTAAGATTTTATTGTTTGTGGTCAAGTTTTAAGGTTTGAGAATAAATTTTATGGTTGAAATATTAGATTTTAAGGTTTATTATTTAGGCTTCGTTCGGCGGAGCTGATAAAGCCCTGGTTTAGGTTGAGAAAAAGCTTTTCCAAAAAATCACATTTGAGACCAAAGACAACGCAAAAATTGGGTGACTAGGGATAAAAGTTGAATGTTCGGCGAAGTTTCTTCAAAAGTTGGGTGAAAAAACAATACCGAACAAAGCCTTAAAAATTAGGGTTTAAGGCTCCTAAAAGAAATATAAACAGCTTTAAAAGTCTGTTTATGAAAAAAATCACTAAAGATGCATCAAATAATTATCTTTAAAGAATATATATTTTTATAATTAAATTTAAATTAATCGTTTTTATTAACAAATAGTAATTTGGGTTTGTCAGAATTAGCTTGAATTGAAAGAAGGGTTCATATAGTCTCTTATTGGACCAGTTCAATTTGGACTTTGTTAAAAGAATTATCCAACAAATATATACAGAATCATGCAAGTAAAACCCAAATTACTATGTAGCCTTCCACTTTTTAATATATATAATAAAAATATTTTGAGTTAATTGTATCATACATCCCCAAACTATGATCCTTATTTTAAATTGGTCCTTAAACTTTTAAACATTCTAATCTCATCCTCTAACTATGACCTTCATTATAAATTTGTCCCCAAACTTTTGAGCATTCTAGATTCATCTTCAAACTACGATTCTCATTCTAAATTGATCCTTAAACTTTTTGAACATTCTATTTTCATCCCTAAATTATCAGTATATGCTAATCATATCTTATGTTAATAAAATCGTTATAAAAATTGATAATTGTCATGAAACACTGACGTGTACTATGTAATTATATGATGTGATATAAACGATAATTTGAGAATGAAATTTAAACATTTTAAAAGTTTGGGGACTAATTTAGAATTAGGGTCATAGTTTGGGGATGAAAATGGAACATTCAAAAGTTTGGGAACCAATTTAAAACGAGAGTCATAGTATGAGTATGAAATTAGAACATTGAGAAGTTTAGGGACCAATTTAGAATGTAGATCATAGTTTGAGGACATATGCTGCAATTAACTCAAATATTTTTAGTTCCTAGATTAAATCACAAAACTTACTAAAATATTGATGGCTAAAATGTACTCCAAGTTCTTATAGTATTCGTCATTAGAAATTTAGTTATTTTGATTTTATTTTTAAAATTTTAGTCTCTATGTTTTTTGGATTAGAAAATTAAGTCCAATTGTTGACACTATTAAAACTTTATTGTTGAATTATGGTCCATTTCAACTCATTTTTGCATTAAGGGCCACAAGCAAAAAAAACAAAACAGGAAGGGTAAATCGGACAATTCGTGAAGAAGATCTTCTCCTCTTGACCGACTGTTATTGCAAGACATACATCGATGATTAAACCAAAAAATCAAAAACAAAAGCTTAAACGCATTTTATCCAAAATTTTTCCACAATCCTTCATTTTCTCGCTAACCAAACAAACCAAAGATTAGGAAGATCAGACTATTTGTTTTGGTTTCTGCAAAAGGCGATGGCTTGGAGACGCATAATCTCTCAGGTTATTTTTCCTCTCTTTCGAGCTTCGTTTTGCCTAGCTCTTTGTATGTTCTTTTTATGCCGTGATTGTTATTTATGTATTGGATTTCTATGATGTGAAGTTTTAAAATTTGGGGATTAAGATAGATGTTGCCTTTGACACTTCAATCCGAGCTAAGTATTAGGTGAGTGGGAGATTAAAGTGTAATGGAATTGAAATATGGAATCTTCGATTTTAATTTCCGTTGGACGTAATACTCATTTAGCTTGAGCTGATTGGGACTTCTATTGGTTCAAAAACTCGTTTTTTCCTTTTTTGTTGCATTTTTCTCTTCGTATGTATATTTGTAAATGCCGTATTCCATGAGATAATTGTTTAAAGTGGTAAAGTTTTTCCATTAGATTGTGCGAAGCTTATTTAATTTCTTTTGTGAATTATTTTTGCTTACTATAGAGTAATTTGTATGTTAGACATATATTTGAATGTTTATGCGTTAAGATAAACAATAAGCCTCATTTTCATCTCAAAGCAGGTTTCAAGACAGCAATCAGAACTGGGACAAATTGGAAACTTGTTTAGTAAAGCTCATCTCTCTGGTATTTGTATTTGTTTCAAGAATCTTTTTGTATTATTTCATTATCTTCATAGTTTTATTCCTTTTGTCTATAAAATACTTGGCTTTGCTTGTTCTCAACCCGAAAACTTTGTTGCCTTACCTGAAATATTGTCGGAGTGCAGGCAACAGGCTTTTGAGTGGCCAACAGAGGTTTAGATCAAGCTATGCAGTCAATTTAGCTCGTAGAGTCCGAGACACTGATGAAGCTAGCGAAGCTGCTAGTTTTAGAGAACTTTACCATAGAAACGATCCTGACGCAGTGATAAGACTATTCGAAAGTCAGCCATCATTACACTCTAACCCTTCTGCACTTTCGGAATATGTTAAAGCATTGGTTAAAGTTGACAGGCTTGATGAAAGTGAGTTACTTAAGACATTACAAAAAGGTAAGTGGTCTTGCTATCTTGCATCTTTCATTTCTTCTAAAATGTTAGTTTCGTGGTATTCTTTTTCCCACTTTGCTGGAAAGTGGTTGGACCTAGTTTCTTATTTGATGATGCTATTGAATTCTCTGTTAAACTATTATTAGGCCATTTATTTCTGAATAATTTCCCCTCTTTGCCTTTCTGTAGTATATTTGTTAACTAAGAGATTATGCAAATTACAGGTATCTCCAATTCAGCAGTTAAGGAAGAGAGTAAAAGTGACCTTTCAGTTTTTCAAAATGTTGGAAAATCGACAAAAGATGGTATCCTAGGAACTGCCAGTGCTCCTATCCATATGGTGACCGCAGAAGGAGGAAATTTTAAAGATCAATTGTGGCGTACTGTTCGTAGTATTGCTCTTGGCTTCTTGGTTATTTCTGGTGTTGGAGCACTTATTGAGGATAGAGGGATTAGTAAAGGTAGAATGTTTAGGTGACAAAATTTCCTCTAAATTGTCTGTGCATATTTAAACTGATAGTCCTTTTTTTCTGGATTCTGACTGACTGATAATCTTGTTTTAGGACTTGGTCTACACGAAGAGGTGCAAGTTGTGGAATCTAACACAAAATTTAATGATGTTAAAGGTGTTGATGAGGCAAAGGCAGAGTTAGAAGAAATCGTCCACTACCTTCGAGATCCTAAGGTGAATACACTTTTTGATTCAGTAAATATCTCCATCCATCCCATTCTTTCTTTCTCTCTCTAATTACCTTTACCCTTGCTGCAGCGCTTCACACGTCTTGGTGGCAAGCTTCCAAAAGGAGTCTTGCTTGTTGGTCCACCTGGCAATGGGAAAACAATGTTAGCAAGAGCTATTGCTGGAGAGGCTGGGGTACCTTTCTTCTCCTGCAGTGGCAGTGAGTTTGAAGAGATGTTTGTTGGAGTTGGAGCTCGAAGAGTGAGAGATCTTTTTGCTGCTGCAAAGAAGCGATCACCGTGTATTATATTTATCGATGAGATAGATGCCATAGGTGGAAGCCGTAATCCAAAGGATCAGCAGTACATGAGAATGACTTTGAATCAGTTGCTTGTTGAATTGGATGGATTTAAACAGAATGAGGGAATTATTCTAATTGCAGCAACTAATTTTCCAGAATCATTGGATAAAGCACTTGTTAGACCTGGAAGATTTGACCGCCGCATTATTATTCCTTTTCCAGATGTTGAAGGCCGGAGGCAGATTCTGGAATCTCACATGTCAAAGGTACTGTGTTAACTCTGTAGAAGTCCATGTGCTTTAGGAGTTTGAACATGAGTTGACAGTTGTTTAAGGCTGTACTTTGTCCAGATGGTGCTTGGTAGGCTCCATTGGAGCATGTATCATAACATTTGGCTTGACATTTGCTTTTCAAACATGCTTCTAATTAATGTCCTTGCTAATTTATTTACTTATTGGTTCAATTACATCAACATTTTGTTGTTTGACCCTCCATATTAGACTTGTGTTTTTTCACTGTAATCTTCGTAATATTTTCTGATTGAATCATTGTGCTCAACCATGCATGTCTAACTATTCGTTCTGGTCTATTGCAGGTGTTGAAGGCAGATGATGTTGATTTAATGATCATTGCTAGAGGCACACCTGGATTCTCTGGTGCTGATCTTGCAAATCTGATCAATGTTGCTGCTGTGAATGCTGCAATGCACGGTGCTAATGAAGTGACAATGGCTGATTTGGAGTACGCAAAGGACAAGATCATATTGGGAAGTGAACGCAAGTCGGCTGTCATTTCTGAAGAGTCACGGAAACTAACAGCTTTCCATGAGGCTGGCCATGCCCTTGTTGCCATCCATACGGAAGGGGCACTTCCTGTTCACAAAGCAACAATAGTCCCTCGAGGGATGGCTCTTGGCATGGTGTCCCAGTTGCCTGATGTGGATCAAACAAGCTTCTCCCGAAAACAGATGCTTGCGAGGCTCGATGTTGCCTTGGGTGGGTGGGTTGCAGAAGAGCTCATCTTTGGAGAAAACGAAGTTACTTCTGGCCCTCACTCTGATATTGAGAACGCAACTAAACTAGCCAGATCTATGGTTACGAAGTATGGCATGAGTAAAGAAGTGGGACTTGCTACACATTCCTATAATGACGATGGTCAGAGCTTGAGCTCCGAGACAAGACATCTTATAGAGAAAGAAGTAAAGTATTTATTGGAAAGGGCATATAACAATGCAAAAACCATCCTCATCACCTACAGCAAAGAACATCATGCAGTCGCTAATGCATTGCTCGAACACGAGACACTCACAGGAGCTCAGATTAAGGCTTTGCTTGCGCAGCTCAACTCCAAGCAGCAGCAACAAGAACAGCATCAAGAGATGATTGTATCGCAGAATGAACCTCAGTCGAAACCAGTGCCCCCAAGTTCAAGTTCAGCTGCATCCGCCGCAGCAGCTGCTGCAGCCGCCGCCGCCGCCGCCGCAGCTGCAACTGCTGCAGCTAAAGCCAAAGGTGTTGCTCCTGTTGGATCTTAGCATGCAAGGGCTTTGGTAGGGGCACTTGCATGGTAGTTATTTCATGAATAGAATGTACACATACATATTCTCACGCCTTTTTGAGTTAATAGCTTTGAATGATTGCTGCCACTGGGTTTATTTGTGTATAACCTTGTGTCTGATTTGACTGAATGATGAAGAATTATCCGGGAGCTGTGTTGTCACGGTAAGTAACATTAGCTTCGAGTATTAGAAAAATGCATGGCATCTTCCCTCTCCTCTCCTCCCCTACCCCTTTTTTATTTTACTTTCAACAATTATCCTTCACATACAAGTGATAAAGTTCCTTGGGAATTGTTTGTAAAGCCTTGATAATGAAGTGCGTTTTGATCTCGTTTTCTGCTGGTATTATTTCTTGCCTGTTATTTGGATTCCTAATTGAACCTTGTCAGTGTCGAAACTCTTCCCACATTGAAAGAAAAGAGTGGCCAACCAAATTCAGAAACCCTATTCTGGTTGCTCGTTTCTTGCATCAATGGTGGAGTTGATGAGGGCTGTTTCCTAATATGGGTCTTTTTAATGTTAATTTTTTGCACTTTTTTTTGGTTCCGATTTGTGAACTTTCTGTCCGTCACATTTGAGATTGTTTCAGGTCAACAAGAACCTAAAAATAGGATCCAACAAAGAGCGCCCAGTACAGATTCTTCCGGTACATCGATTTGGCAGTTTCCACTGGTTTTGGGTAGATTTTTTTCAATTGAATTTGTGTGTACCTAAGATTCATGCATGCATGGGATTGGTTCACAACACTCTACGTAGCATGTCTTCCTTCCAAAGTCCAAATCATTGGAACTTTTGTCTGCTCACTCACAACGTCATTATATTCAAATTGGACCTTCCGCTCCATCTCAGAAATTGGTTCGCAATCATTTTGATACTATTTCTAAGGCACCCTCGTACCCCTTTTCCTTGGGCGGAGGATGGGACGAACTTAGAATTTCGATATTATGCCACGTTGCCTTTGTCATTTTCATTAAAGAGCATATTACAGTTTAACAATAATTTGTTATTTTATAACAGATTAAAGTTATTAAATTATGGATATGATATACTCGTTTGCTTTGATAATATCACAATAAGAGACTAGATTGATAAAAAATTTAAATATGAAAGATTAAATTTATTGAAATAATTCGAATTATAAAAAATAATAAAATGTATAAATTTTGGGACTAAAAATGTTATTTTATCAAAATAAGGTGATATGTTTGTAAGTCGAGTGATTTGTTTGTAAGAATATGTTAATTAAGTGACATATATAGTTTTTTAAATGATGCATTTATTATAAAATTTATAATTAAATTACTTGCTATGTAATTTATCTCTAATAAAATAATATTATTCCATAAATTACACGAGTATAATTACAAAAAAATATCAGATATAGTTGACTAATTCAATATAACTTAATTTTTTATATTATACTTAATTATCTAAATGCATTACAATTATATATAATTATACCGTAATTCAATTAGTACAAAATTGAACCCATTGAGTGGTAGGGGTGTTCAAAAGTACCCGATCCGGTTAACTCGACCCGATAATTCGAACTTAAAAAAATGTAATTATTTAAAAAAATTACCCAACCGGGCTGGGTAAGGTTTTTGGTTTTGAATTTAGGGTTAAATTATTTTTAATTAAAAATAGAACCAAATTAAAATAATGTGAAATATTGAGAGTTAAATTTATTATTTTTTTAAATTAGGACTAAATTTTTTGAATTTGCAAATGTGAAAAACTAAATGCGTTATTATACAAAATTTATTAACAGCCCAAGTTACTTTTTTAACATCAGTTAAGAACTTAGTAATCAAATTAGAACAAAATACAAAATTTAATAATAATACTAAAATAATTAAAAGTTTAATTACTAAATTAAGCAATTAACCAAAGTTTAATAACTATTTGTGAACTTTACCAAATTTAGTACAAAATTCCCTTCACATGAGCTCTTTTATTCCAGTTACTATTATAACTGCTTTCATTGCGTTTTGCGCCACCGATTTACACCGAAACGAATTTATTTAAAAGCTTTTAACCGTCGCAATGACTTCTCCGTCCTTCTCGCCATCACACGAGCTGTTTTCTAAGCTACGAACTCACCAAGTCATTGCAAAGACCACCGAGTCGACTCGGAACCTCTGCAAATCAACGCTATATTTGTTCCTCGCAGTTGCCACCCCCTTCATTGCGTATCGCGGCTATCAATCCTTTACAATGTTTTGGTCTTCATCTTCGCCTTACTCTCCCAAAACCGATGCTGAATCTCTCCGCCGTCAACGAATTAGCTCTAGCAAGCTCCATGATCCCGATCTTTCTTCCAAGGTAACATTTATTTTTCCAATGATTTTTTTTTGAATTTTCATATATATAGTTAAATATTTTGTTTCTAATTTGAAATGTTGAAACTTTTCAAATTATAGGCTCCGGTTATCTACTCTTCTTATTACGACATCAGCTTCCTCGGAATTGAGAAACTGTAAGATAATATGAATTTGAACTTCTTTTAGTTTTATGCTTCTTTTTTTTAAATGTGATTAACTGGTTTTCGAAAAATAAGTTAGTTGTTCGTGAGTGATGCAGGCATCCGTTCGATTCTTCAAAATGGGGTCGGATATGTCAGTTCTTGATTTCGGAAGGTTATCTGGAAAAAGCTCCATTGTTGAGCCATTGGAAGCTTCAACGGAAGATCTACTTGTGGTAATTGAAAATTTCCCCTCACTTGGTTTACATACTCTGTGGCTTATGCTTAATGAAAAAGCTTAGTTTATGAGGTCTCTGCCTGCAGTTGACGCTGTAACCTAATGCTTGTAACCCCCCCCCCCCATAATGTCGTAGGTGCATACAGAAGAATACCTGAATAGCCTGAAGAACAGTTTAACTGTTGCAAAGAATTTTGGTGTTTTTATCATGGAATTGCTTTCTTGGATTTTATTTATTTCGTTGTAATTATCAAGTGTGATCTTAATTCTTATGGCTCTGCTTAAGAATGGGATTATCCAGAAAAAAATAGCACGATTACTTGGATTTCATTTATAATGATTTTGGTTTCATGGGATTTTTGTGTTGTGTATGTCCGATTAAATATTTTACTGGCTGTGGCTGTTATAGATTGATGATTCTGTTTGGCTGAGGATTAGGTAGTTTCAAATAATGTTATTGTACTTCTTGGATTGATTCAAAGTATTGTGTTGCATAGGTTGCTCCTGTAGCGATGTTACCCAATTGGCTTGTTCAGATGAAAGTTCTTTATTCGTTCCGAAGGCAGGTAAAGTCATAGACCATGTCTGTCTTGAAGCTAATTACATCATTTTCTTTTTCATTGGAGATTGAGTTTTATTTGACAATAGTAGTATACTGATCATATTACTGCAGGTGGGTGGAACTGTACTGGCGGCTATGTTCGCGAAGGAGCGAGGATGGACTATCAATGTTGGAGGAGGGTTTCATCACTGTAGTGGTGGAAGGGGAGGTGGATTTTGCTTATGCAGACATTTCCCTTTGCATTCATTTTGCTTTTGTTCGGTCAAATATATCAAGGTAATAGAATGTCTGGATTAAAACTAACGAAGTCCTTGCAGTCTTATCTGACATCCTATTCTCAACTAATCAATTGACCACTATCTTTTATTAATGGGCTATCTGTTTATAGTTTACAATATTTTTTCAGGGTGATGGTAATTGATTTAGATGCACATCAAGGAAATGGTCATGAAATGGATTTTGGTAACGATGGTAAGGATGCTTTATGTTTTCCTCCTGGTGTTTTAATTTTTTATTTATTTTGGATTTTCAATGTTCGTTTAAACTGCCAGAGCGCGTGTATGTCTTGGATATGTACAACCTTGGAATCTACCCATTTGTAAGTGCTTTCTGTCTAAATCTGTATTGCATCTTCTCTAGTTGAACCTGAACAGCCTCTTCCTCTAGACGATAGTTTGTTCTGTCCTTGTAACTTTTTTTTGCTCTATGCAATGAGTTTTGACTTTCTCCTCTTGAAATATCAATATAAGAGGACAAATCAGCTCACCTTTTGTTTTATTTTCTTTCATTAAATCTTTAAGGATATGACTGCTAGAAATTATATTCATCAGAAGGTTGAAGTGGTGGTGAGCATCTGGCATCTTATTAATGAAGTTAGCTCATTGCTTTCAATTTCTTTACCTGGTTTTTTCTCATATATGAACAGACTGGGACTACAACTTACGATTACTTGAAGCAATTGGATAAAGCACTTGCGGTATAGATTTCTTTCAGCTATCTTTGCCATGCTTTGTTCTGCATTTTGGTGAATCTTTTTCAATTCTGCTGTCCATATCTGCCGTATTTTATCAGACGACACTTGTATATCTTTGCCTGATGACTTTACTCCGGATATGTCCATTTTATGTGTCAGTTTACAAGTTTCTTGGTTTTAACTTTACATCATTACTTTTGTTTAATCATATTTCTTGAAATACATCTAGTGCTTTTGCTGTGCCTCTGCTTCTATTCTTTTATATGTCGTTACAATGTGTGATTCTTTTAACTCGGTTGCATTCTGACATGATTTCATCATCATTTTTGCCAACTTGGTTCATCTTTTTCTTTGCATTTTTATTTCTATCATGTTCCCCTCTTTCATTTTATTTAACTAGTTATCTTATATTAGTTCATGTTATAAATACTGTATTAAAATGTTCTTATGCTATTATCACATTGTAGTTATTAGTTGCAAATGCCAGGTAGCGGGGAGTAGTTTTGCCCCTGAGTTGATTATATACAATGCTGGCACTGATATCCTTGATGCAGATCCACTGGGTGGATTGAAGGTAGATTCATAATCGGATACATTTGCTTACTTTTGTTCTTTCTTATTCTTTTTGCAAGGACGTTTTCCTCTTCTGTGAGAATTAAAATGAGATCTTCATTAGACTTGTGCTTTCTGTGAATCGATTGTCTCTGATTTATCAACTTAACTTTGGGTAGAGATTCGTCCTTTCAGTGATTGCCCCAGAGAGCATCCTAGAATATCATAGAGAAAGAAGGAAGCTGGTTGAAGGAACACATACCTGTTATACCTCGTATTATGTGCTAACACGGTCATGCTGATTCATAAATATTTTGTAGTAATTTCCCTATGAACTCTGCAGAGCTTCACTTGCCTGCTTATAGTTTAACTGGACGGAGCTACATTGGTGACAATTCATCTTCAGACCATTAGAAGCAGATTAGAACATTCATTCTTTCCGCTAAGCTCTTAAAGAAAAGCCTTCATTTATAGTTCATTCAGTTCAATAATTAGTTTTGAATAAAACAAGACAGTAGATAAGTAGTAATGAGAGTTTATAGATTATCATATAAAATTTAAGAGAGATTTTTCTTAAATATTTGTTTAACTCTAGAAGTTTCTTGTAAGATTTTGGGATTGCAATTCTTAATGGGTTGATTGTTAGAAGTGCTTGCAGTGAATGGATAAAATGTCTCTTAGGAAAAAGAACAGTTAAGCAGTCTGAGGTAGCTACAACCAAGAGGTGTGCTTAAGATTGTTCATTTCCGTGCCTCTTTAATTTGGGGCGCATTCAGTAAAATACATGCGTCATCTTTTATTGATTGGTACATCTTCGCATAATTTGTATTTGTGAGTTTCACTTAGGAATGGTTGCTTCTAATTTTCAGGTCAGTCCAGATGGGGTGGTCCAAAGAGATGAGAAGGTCTTCAGGTTTGCTCGTGAGAGAAACATCCCTATTGTCATGGTCACGTCAGATTCGGTATCTTCAAACCTTTATATTATGCTTGATGAACTTCCATTCCTAACAAACTTTCTTACATTCGTGTTGTTTTAGGTGGCTATATGAAAACCAGAGCCAGAGTCATAGCAAATTCCATAATAAACCTCTCGAAGAAAGGCTTGATAGATACAAGTGTCCGCAGCAGCGGAAGAAGATAAATGACATTCGGCCTCTTTGCGGTCAATAAACGGTCTACTACAAAGGTCAGTTCCTCTGAAGAGTTTCCAGGCATGAATTCTGTCCAAGTTACTCGTGCATTTGTAACTGAAACCAATCCTTACGATATAAACGAGCGGATAGGAGAAATTAGGAGATAGAAGTGTGAGTTTTATGTAGGAATAATACTCGTAGGAGCACGTGCACGTGTGTCTCGAGTCGTTCTTCTTCGAGTAGTTACCTTGCAGTTGTGTTTGCGATGTTCATAGATTTGCATGGCTTGCGAGGCAGTATCGTAGGGATTTGCTTTGCCTGGTGTTCCTTGTTCCCAAGGCATGGGCTGCGTACCGCCTGCCTACCTTGCCTCTTAGGTTATTGAATACCAGATAAATATGATAAATAAATGTTTGTAAATGCAAATACGTAGCTCATTTCAACTGGGTGTTACTGCGACGGGTGTGTTGTGATGTTGTCTTCTCTTATATTTGTTGTTTATACACCATATTTTCGATAACATTTATAATGAAAAAAAAAATTCCTCTAAAAAACTCGCTGACCTTCCTAAAAAGATTACAATTTGTTTATGTTTAATTTTAACTATAATAAAAATGTGATCATGAATTAAAATCATTCAGTAAAATTATTTTACAAAATAAATATAATATGATATTATTTTGTTTTGTTTTGTTTTTGACAAATAAGGCCCTTAGTTTTATTGAATAAAGAGAAGAACAATAAAGTGGTATAAAATAGAACCATAGAAGAAAAGAGTTAAAATCAAATTATTTTTTTAAAAAAATAATAGATAAATAAACGTGTCGGTGAAGGATAAACAATAATAACATTGATAATATAATATTGATTTTACTACAATTCAATCATAAATTTTCTTTTATGATTGACGTTTATTAATATGAAAAAATTAATTTGAAGGTCTAAATTAAGAGTAAATTAGTATGATAATTAAATAATTATTAACTAGAGAAACGATTTGAAAAATAGAAAAAAAAAACACGTTTGTAATATTAAAAAAAACTTATCATAAAAATAATAAAATCTACTGTAAAAACAGATAATATTTTTTAACATGTTATTTTCACCACCAAATATTATTTTTTTCCTTCGATTTTCTGGATGTGTGCAGTCTTATAACCATATGTTAGGTTCAAATAAATTTATCGAATTTATATTTAAAATTGACACATTTAATAATTTAAAATTCTGACACTTTCACTTATTCACACGTTCTACCTACCCGCCTGCCATAAGCTTCACTGCCACTGCCACTGCCAGAACATTAATTAATTAATTTAATCAAGGTGGTAGACAAGACACTTCCTACGACGTCGTTTAAAGCATCTTAAACGCTCTTTCAACAGTTAAAATGAGCATTGATTTCCATAAATGGTCCAGCGCTTCCAATGCTACCAAAGCCC
Source organism: Hibiscus mutabilis (assembly GCA_019671005.1). NCBI lineage: Eukaryota > Viridiplantae > Streptophyta > Magnoliopsida > Malvales > Malvaceae > Hibiscus > Hibiscus mutabilis. The sequence goes on from CM033743.1 coordinate 116,742, forward strand.
GATCATGTGTCAATGCTTGAATGGCTTTAGAATTGAAGAATTTGCCATCTAACCAATCAGGAAGCGCCAAAAAAAGAAGCTCATGTAAGCATTACCGTAGTTGATTTTTCTCTTCATCTTCTTCTCCCCCGATAAAGCGCTCTCATTTTTTTTACTTCATCTCCATTTCCCTCTCTGTGAAAAGAGCAACTCTTATTATTATTATTATTATTATTATTATTATTATTATTATTATTATTATTATTATTATTATTATGTTGCAGAGAGTTATTCGGAAACCTAATTTCTAGGGTTTTCAAATTCCTTTGCCTTATATGATAAGTTTCGCCCAAAATATTGCAGAGAATCATTGTTAAATTTGCTTTTGTTTGTTTCTTCATGGTGGTTTCAATTCCCGTATGTTTTCGAATCGACGAATTTACCTCCAAAACAAATTCTTAACCCTCTATTCTAATGACTTTCAGCAGCAGTGAATGGCTCGATTTCATTCTCTGTTTCTCCATTCCTTTACCTTCCTCTTCTTCTTCTTCTTCTCCACCACCTTCGTCATCTCTCTTTCCTCTTCGAACTTCGAATCGGATTTTTTTGTAACCGATTCGGATTTGGAAGTTCTTTTGTTCCATCAAGACTACTCTCCTCCAGCACCTCCTCCTCCGCCCCCTCACGCCCCGTCAGTCTATTGTTCTGACGATCTCGGCGGGGTAGGTTCTCTGGATACTACGTGTAAGATTGTGGCCGATTTGAACCTCACTCGTGATGTTTACATAGCGGGAAAGGGTAATTTCTACATACTCCCCGGGGTTAGATTCCATTGCCCCATTTTGGGATGTTCCATAACCCTAAACATCAGCGGGAGCTTTTCCCTAGGCGAAAATTCGTCTATAGTAGCTGGTACTTTTGATCTCGCGGCTTATAACGCTAGTTTTTTCAATGGCTCGGCCGTGAATACTACGGGATGGGCTGGGGACCCACCGGCACAGACGAGTGGGACACCTCAGGGAGTAGATGGAGCTGGCGGAGGTCATGGGGGCCGAGGTGCGAATTGCGTGGTAGAGGAGGGGAAGCTGCCGGAGGATGTATGGGGTGGAGATGCTTATTCGTGGTCATCATTGCACGAGCCTTCGAGTTATGGTAGTAAGGGAGGGTCAACAAGTAAGGAAGTGGACTACGGAGGGGGAGGCGGTGGCCAGGTAAAACTGATGATTAAAGAGTTATTGGAGGTGAATGGGAGCTTGTTGGCTGATGGGGCTGATGGAGGGAGTAAAGGAGGTGGTGGTTCAGGTGGTTCCGTCTATATCGTAGCTCATAAAATGTAATGCTTCTCTCTAGTTAGTGTTGCTTTGGTTTATTTAGTTTCCATAGTTGGATGGTTATTTTGTGTTTGTTTGATAATTGGAAAGAATTAGGGAACAACAAGAATAAATGATTACCAAGTCTCAGAAAATTGGATACATTAGTAGGTGTTTATGTGACCCTGTTAACCATAATTTTGAGAGTAAACCATTGTTGTCTCCAACAACTTATTTACTTGTTCACATGCTTTATCAGGATGTACTTTTACTTCTTTCATTTGAATTTCATGAATAGCTTTGATTTATAACTTTGGGTTGAATGTCATTACTTTTCTTGGATATAGTTAAGGGTTTTAATGTTCTAGTATCTGTTGTTCTGAAGAGCAGGACTGGAGGTGGCAGGATAAGTGCTTGTGGAGGTAATGGTTTTGGTGGGGGTGGGGGTGGAAGAGTTGCGGTTGATATTTTCAGTAGGCATGATGAACCAACAATTTATGTGCATGGTAAGACACTTCTTGTTTCTGCCATTTTTCGTTATGATGGATCCTAGGAAAAAGCTCAGTATATACTAAGATTAAGAAATTGAGGCATTCTTTTCATATAACATTTTTAACGATACTTGGTTACTTTTTCAACTTGCTAAAGAATAGGCAATTTTCACATGAGTCACAACTAATAAGCAAATGATTGGATTGATTTTTTAAATGTGGTTCAAAACAGTTTTTTTTATGATTAGAGTATTTTGGAATATATGGAGGCCTTTTGATAGTGAAAAAATGGATACTTTCATAAGAATGAATTATTATTCAATGAAAAGCTTGGAAAATGACTTATCTATGAAGCTTTGTGATTTCATTATATTGTGTATTTGTTGTTTGTTTTTGCTCCCACTTTGTCCATTTATGGCTACTGCTTAGCAATCACTTGACAATTATCTTTCAGGAGGAATTAGCCATGGCTGCCCTGAAAATGCCGGTGCTGCTGGAACCCTTTACGATGATGTGCCTCGAAGTCTCACAGTTAATAATTTTAATTTGTCAACAGATACAGAAACGCTTCTTCTAGAGTTTCCTTATCAGCCACTTTGGACTAATGTCTATATTAAAAATTGCGCCAAAGCCAGTGTTCCATTGCTTTGGAGTCGTGTTCAGGTTTGAGAACTTTAAGATTTTTGTAATGAGATACTAGAAAATGTTGTTATCTCCCAACACATGATTATTTCTGGGTTTTAGTTCTCATGGATTTGGATGTTTCAAGGTTTTTTTTTTTTTTTAATTTTCCCATCTTTAGGCATCCAAGATAATAGTTAGTCAAGTATGCATATGTCTATTTTTTAACTTTTTTCTTTAAGGTTTTCCTTTTTCTTGTTTTGGGGTTGCCGCCTCTTGTATCAGCGCTTTCGAATTGCATGTTATATGGTTATGCTTGTTATAGAGAAAATTCGTTTCGGAAAGAGGAATCTAATTATAGTTTTTGTTCCTTGTATAGGTCCAAGGACAGATAAGTCTTCTATGTGGCGGGGTGCTGAGCTTTGGGCTAGCACATTATGCAACTTCAGAGTTTGAACTATTAGCCGAAGAACTGTTAATGAGCGATTCTATAATCAAGGTGACTATTGCATTCACTTATGAATTTGAGTGATGAAGTCTCTTATTCCTTTTTCTTTTTATCATTGCGTGAAGCAATGTATTGTTCTCCATGTTTACTAATCAGTTGACCATTTTTGTCCTATTTTTCTTCTCCCCTATTTATAGTAATATGCTTTTAATACTTTATGATCTCCTTGTTATACACATATCAGGTGTATGGGGCTTTACGCATGCTTGTGAAAATGTTCTTGATGTGGAATTCCAAAATGCTAATAGATGGTGGTGAAGAGACGACTGTTGCAACTTCATGGCTTGAGTCTAGTAATTTAGTTGTTCTCAAGGTGTTTAACTCTCCCTCTCTATCAATGTTACATGTTTCTCAGAATGTAATCATTCTTGACAAGCTCAGTCCCCTTACCCAGGAATCATCAGTCATACATTCAAATGCAAATCTGGGAGTACATGGACAAGGTTCATTGAATTTATCTGGACCTGGAGATACGATTCAGGCGCAACGGCTGGTCCTATCACTGTTTTATAGCATTTATGTAAGTGATTATTTATTGCGATAATTCATTGTTGTTTTTGGTTCAAAAGTTCATAAATTCTGTTGGCCTATGAATTTCTGATTTTACATTCTGAGAACATATGGTTTGGGGGCCAAGCTTTGTCACTGGTTGAACTTTTAATGGTTGAACGCCAGTTTTGGGTAATAAGAATATTACCTAGTTTCTACTAGTAACTCATTAAGTTTTACTGCTCCGTCTAAAGTTACCTTTTCCTTTTTGATCCATTTGCTCCTTCAGTTTTAGTAAGAACAATGATATTTTTAGTTCCCCTGTAGTTTCACTGTGATTTATAAGTATAAAAAAAATATACCCTCTTTGAATGGAGTATGAGCCTCTTTGAATGGAGTATGAGTTTGACCGTTGGTCTGTTTTCCTTTGCATGGAGGATTGTATAGATCATTGTAAATTTGATTCTAAGTTCTGCTGTTGATTTTCCTTGTTGCCATATTCATGCTAGCGGGTCAGACATTATGACTATTGAAATGACAATTAAAACAAAAATGTGTTACTCGCGTACATAGCCACACGTATGGTATAAATAATTACGAATGCCATTTTTAGTTGTTCTGAATCTTCGCTGTAGGATTTAGTACTGTATGCTGGGGTAGTCTCTTTATTCTCTCGTATGATTAAGGAATTAATAATATCTGTTTTAATGAAGGTTGGACCTGGATCTGTTTTACGTGGTCCCTTAGAGACTGCATCATCTGGTGTTGTGTAAGTTCTGGTTTTGATTGCTTCACCCTTGTATCTGGATTTGTACTCTTATTATTATTATTATTATTTTTTAGATTTGTACTGTTATGTTGATTCACTGTTCTTTTTCTTTTTTTTTTTTTGGCAGTACGCCAAAGCTTTATTGTGGGCTCCAACATTGCCCCATTGAACTACTTCATCCACCTGAGGATTGCAATGTGAATTCATCTCTACCTTTTACTCTCCAGGTGTTTATTCAGTATAGCCGTGCAGTAAAAAACTAAGAAATATGCTTGTTTCTGCTTATTTAACTGTTTCATTACTTTATTTTTAGATATGCCGAGTTGAGGACATCACTGTTGAAGGTCTTATGAAGGGATCTGTTGTTCATTTCCATTGGGCAAGATCTGTATCCGTGCAGTCTTCTGGAGTAATTAGTGCATCTGGGATGGGTATGTTTATCCATTGTGTTTTAGGTTATGTTTTATTCACTCTCATAATATGTATCTACAAACATGTATGTCCATGTAGCAAATCAACTCCACCATATAAAATGGTCTTTTATAGTATCTTTTTAGCATCTCTTGTTTGTCCTGAAGAAAAGTAAAGAAAGATGAGTGGGACACTTGTTAAAAGTCATATCTGGATGGAGTTCTTTTTGTTCTTGTACAGGATGCATAGGTGGTATTGGTAGAGGAAATTTTTTAGACAATGGTATTGGCAGTGGCGGCGGCCATGGTGGTAAAGGGGGCTTTGCATGTTATAATGGTTCTTGTGTTGAGGGCGGTATTTCATATGGGAATTCAGTGTTGCCCTGTGAACTTGGTAGTGGAAGTGGAAATGAGAGCTCAGCTAATTCGACTGCAGGTGGTGGTGTTATAGGTAAGGTGTTTGCGTTCTTTTTCTGGAAATATATTGTTTTATTTGACTCTTTTTTTTTTTTTGCATTTAATAAGGGTTGTCTTAGTGCTGTTCAACTTTGGTATCTGTCTCATCTGAAATGTTTTATGACTAGGTGACATTTTACTAATCATGCTGGGCAACTAGAATTTAGTGCAACCAGTTGGTTGATATGCAATTACTGACAATTTTCCATCTTGTTAAGAAATTTTTATTTAGGTTTTTATTTCATTATATGGTGAACAATGTTTAGTTTTTTTATGTCAAAAGGAGCATGTTTGAGTTGTATGGTCTTAGGTTCCCACACCTTGTTTTTAGGAAGGATGGGTAGGGGAGGAAAAGTTTTAACAATGGTTGAGCTACAAAAATTCAAATGTTATGAATCTCAACCATTAGATTAGAAACAGTTTAAGAGTCTTGAATATCGATAATAGCTACTGCTTTTAGTTAAGTTTATCTTAAATTTTCATGAGATGTTATTTGTGAACAGTGATGGGTTCCATGGAGCATCCTTTGCCAAGTTTGTCTGTTGAGGGTGCTGTGAGGGCTGATGGAGAAAGCTTTGGAGAAACTGACTGGCATCAAGGGTATTCTGTTTTTAATGATTCAAGCATAGCTCCAGGGGGTGGCTCTGGTGGCACCGTACTTCTGTTTCTGCACACATTGACTCTTGGCAAATCTGCTATTCTTTCAAGCGTTGGAGGCTATGGTAGTCCTAAAGGAAGTGGTGGAGGAGGAGGTGGAAGGATTCATTTTCATTGGTCAGACGTTCCCACTGGAGATGTTTACCAGCCAATTGCTAGTGTGAAGGGAAGCATCTATGCTAGGTTTGTTTCCAATGTGATTTTTTTTTCTTGAATGTTTTGTTACTAATGGTCCAAAACATTTGATAACATTTCTTTGTCCGTGATATATTGGTCAATCAATACTCCAGGTGGTGGATGTCCATGAAATGATATTTTACGATTAATGCTAACAAGCTTTTCAACTCAGAATTTGTCACATTCTCCAACTTTATGTAGCTTCTTCCTTTTTGTTCTGTTGAGGACTTTAGCGAACAGAGAAATTAATCCTATAAAGAGAATAGAAAAATTAATCAGAAGAATGGTCATTTATCAACCATGAAGTGTCCGTTACCAAATATTATTTCATGGTGAATGTTTCATGGATATGTTAGAAATGCAATTGTTTTATACAGTTCCTGTTATATTTTTAAGAACATTGATTAAATTGCTTTATTTCTATTTGAAATGAATGTAGATTGAATTTTGCTTTTGCAAATTTGATTTTTAGAGGATTTGCTTTTGTACTTGGGTGGCAGACTTAAATTACTTATGCTGTAATGCTTAGATTTCATTTTGGTGCTATGGAACAGATGAAGCTGAGTCTATGAATTTACCTTAGCATTTTGGTTGCATTAGTTAGTAGTCCATGCCTATATTTTGTTGTTGCATAGAAGTGCCTAGCTGGACTTATATCTTGTTGGAACAGATTTAATAAAAACTGTATCAAACAAGCTCTCTGTTACAAGCAGTGATGTCACTGCCAAAAGGGACCGACTTCTACTTCATATTAATGACTTAATGCTTGCAACCGACCCTTGTTTATGGATTTTATCCTCTTGGTATCGTGTTGATGTTTTGATTGACTTGTACAGGGGAGGATTAGGTAGAAATGAGAGTGGTGGTGGAGATGGAACTGTGACTGGTAAAGCTTGTCCAAAGGGGCTGTATGGGACATTTTGTATGGTAAGGTTGCTATTCTGTTGCATTTTAAAAATTTTCAGATCTTTTCATTTGACAAGAAAATTCGTAGTTGGGGCTATATTTTTATTTTGGCACTTGAAATTTAAAAAATTTAAAATTTTCCAAATTAACATTCTACATTGGAACATTTTTCATTTAAATGTTGCTACTTATTTTTGCATTTTAAAAATCTATCCAAATCTTTTCATTTTGATTAATTATTTTTGTTGTTGAATTTACTTAATATGAACATTTTATGCTTGTCCAAATTTTAATAACCAGAGTTGTTTTATCTTTCCTCTCTTTTACTAGTATATCCATTTTTTTTTCTTTTGAGCATGCAAAACAAGTAATTTTTCCCTGTTGAAGTTAACTTCTTGTTTCTACAGGAATGTCCTGTTGGTACTTTACAAGAATGTTAGTGGATCTGAGAGTTCTCTCTGCCGTCCTTGCCCAGCTTCAGAGCTTCCTCGTCGTGCCATTTATGTTGCTGTTCGAGGTACATTTGCTTGTTGTCAGTGTCATGCAGTTTATATTTGAATGACATATGACTCTTATACATGCTGTTATTTGATTTTTGGTCCAATTGTTTTTTCCTGGATTTATCCCCTATGTACCGTAAATTAATTTAAACTTTTTCTTCATTATGGTAATTCAATATTCAAAACTTCCTTCACAGGTGGTGTTGCCGAAACCCCCTGTCCTTATGAATGCATTTCGGACAGATATCACATGCCACACTGTTTTACAGCTCTTGAAGAGTTAATCTACACCTTTGGGGGACCTTGGTTTTTTGGTTTTTTACTTTTGGGACTTCTCATCCTCTTAGCACTGGTGCTTAGTGTTGCACGAATGAAATTTGTTGGGGTTGAGGAATTACCTGGTCCAGCTCCCACTCAGCATGGCTCTCAGAGAGATCATTCTTTCCCATTCTTGGAATCATTAAATGAGGTTGTATACAATTTTTCTTTCCTTTATTTCATAGAATTCTTGGCCTAATATGCCTGGTATTTTTGTTCTTTACAATGTATTTCCCTCCTGTTAGGTTATCATCCCTTGAGGTTTACTTTACTTTTGCCATTTCCCCCCTTTCAGGTCTTAGAAACAAACAGAGTCGAAGAGTCACAGAGTCATGTACACAGAATGTATTTCATGGGTCCTAATACTTTCAGTGAACCTTGGCATCTGCCCCACACTCCTCCAGAAGAAATAAAAGAGATTGTGTGAGTATATTGCTATGAGTTTTATTTTGAATTGCTTCTCATTCAGCAATATGCAATCTCCAATTGTTCTGAGCACTGGATTTTATTAATATTTTTTATTTAATTATTATTTAACATTGATTTGATTTACTTGACCTTGCAGATACGAGGGTGCATACAATACATTTGTGGATGAGATTAATGCAATTGCTGCTTACCAGTGGTGGGAAGGTGCCATTTACACCATTCTTTCTATTCTTGCATATCCCTTGCTTTGTCATGGCAGCAATGGCGCGCCAAGAATGAGATTGCAACAATTACGTGAGTTTGTGCGGTCAGAATATGACCATGCTTGCTTACGTTCTTGCCGTTCACGGGCTCTCTATGAGGGGATTAAGGTTTCTATTTACTTTTACTCTTCATTTAATTTGTTTACTATTGGGTTTATTTTGTTTGATTTACTTAGTTTTTTACTGGCAAATTTTGGTTGTTTTAGCAAAGCTGTTTACTTCTTTATCATCATCCTTTTGGTAAACCAACAATATAGACATGTCTGAATTATCATCTTACCTTTTATTCTCTGAACTCTCTATAGTTTGATTGTAGAACATTTTATTTTTTATCATCTTCATGGAATGACACAGTATATATTCTTCCTTATTAATCTTATGTTCCAATACCATCTAAGTTCTCATCAATTCTAGAGATTTTAAATTCTCTGTTCAATTTGTGTTACAAACATGCTCATGAAATCATTAGGTTTTGTTTATAAATAAAAAGTTAAAAACACACAAACAAATTAAAGGAGTGATTAAATGACTCCTTTACATGGTAGATGGATGCTCTATTCTTGGAGGGAAAATGCATACTCTATGACACAAGCACATCAGTAGAGCTAGTGCTATATCTGGATGTATAGTTTTTTTTAAACAAACTTGAAAACTGGTCTTTCAGTTTAAAACATCTTTGGATTTATGCATAAATTATATATTTGCTGTTTTAAACAGTTTCTTAAATCTTTTGCTGTTAAAGCATGATTCTTTGCATAGCTTCAAACTTGTAATTGTGGTATTCTGTCACTGAAGGTCTCTGCAACTTCTGATTTAATGCTGGCCTATGTGGACTTCTTCCTTGGTGGTGATGAAAAAAGAACAGACCTTCCTCCCGCCTCCCTCAAAGGTTTCCTATGGCTATAATTTTTGGAGGTGATGGAAGTTATATGGCTCCATTTTCCTTCAGATCGATAACATTCTTACCAGTCTTATGAGTCAGTCAGGTTAGTTGTTATATTTGAACCATTTATTTAGCATGGGTACATCTTCAAAAGTTTTTGTTATAATGAAGTTCTGTTAATTGTTATACCTGTTACAGCTGGTGGCCCCTACTACTTGGTATCGGCTGGTGGCTGGTTTGAATGCACAATTACGCCTGGTTCGCTGTGGACGGCTGAGAGAGTAACATTTAAGCCTGTTATTCGATGGCTTGAAACACATGCTAATCCTGCTTTGAGAATCCATGGTGTATGCATTCGATCTTGCCTGGTTTCAGGCTGCACCTGGGGGTTATCGCCAGTATGGACTTTTGTGTGTTCTGTTGAAGAGGAAAATGAACCTGTGTCCTTGGGAAATACCAATGGTGGAGTCAAAACTGAGCCACTTTCGGGGTAATATATGTCAATAGTTCTGTCATTATTTTTTTGGACTTTGGATCATTAAACATTGTGATTGGCACCAAAGTCAGTTTGGCATATCTTGAGCAGTATTTGATGGATGACTAGAAATATATGGGGAAACTAGATGATCTTAGGCAGAAACTCTAGGAACTAAAGTTAAAAATAGTACTTGTCCTTGTATGATCTTATTGAAAGAAATTCAAATTGCTGAGTTTTTATTATTTGTATGCATATGATGAATCATTTGATGTTTGCTTATATGGAATTTGACTCGGTTGGTTAATCTATATCCTGCAGTGTCAACACCGGATACATCTCAAATCAATCTGATTGTCCAAGAGAAAATGTGCTTTCAACCCAAGGTCACGGAAGCAATGGGGGTTTTGCAAGACGGAAGAGGAGTTACAAAGGACTTATAGATGCTAACAGCTTACATAAGGTTGAAAAGAAGAGAGATATCTTTTACCTTCTCTCTTTCATAGTCCATAACACTAAACCTGTTGGTCACCAGGTAACTCGCGTAAACTTAAGAATTTATATCAACTTTTACTTGTAATTATCTACAAATTTATATAATTCATTTTAACATTTTGCCTATGATTGCAGGATCTTGTTGGTTTAGTGATATCAATGCTACTTTTAGGAGATTTTAGCTTAATGTTGCTCACGTTCCTCCAGTTATATTCAATTTCATTGGTGGATGTCTTTCTGGTGTTGTTTATATTACCTCTTGGCATTCTTCTTCCCTTTCCTGCTGGCATAAATGCTTTATTCAGTCACGGACCGAGGCGTTCTGCAGGTCTTGCACGTTTCTATGCTTTGTGGAACATAACATCCTTGGTTAATGTCGTAAGTTGCTCTAGCTTTTAATACCTTTTCCCCTCGGTAAACATACTTCTGTTCAGGTCATAATTTTTTTTTTCACAATTCCAATGACAAGGAATATCCGGTAATCATCTCATCTTTCAACAGGTTGTTGCATTTCTTTGTGGGTATATTCACTATAGGAATCAGTCGTCATCAAGTAAACTGATCCCAAACTTTCAGCCATGGAATATTAACATGTAAGTTGATGTTGTTAGGTACAAAGTGAACTTGTATCATAATACCATACACCTTTGCCTAACACGAGGAACGGTTTCGGATGCAGGGATGAAAGTGAATGGTGGATTTTCCCAGCTGGACTGGTTTTATGTAAGCTTCTCCAGTCGCAACTCATAAACTGGCATGTTGCGAATCTAGAGATTCAAGACCGTTCCTTGTATAGTAATGATTTTGACCTATTTTGGCAGTCATGAGACCACCACCCTGTCTAAAGAGATACACACTTACACGTTAACAAGGTTCTTTTTGCTGTCCTATTTTGTATGTAATTTGAGACTAACAAGTAGAAATAGAAACAAAGGAGAGAAAAATTTAAAGAGAGGTCAGCAGGCAGGCATTCACTTATGTAAGTTGTTAATTTCCCCCTTTAATTCTGGGTGTTCCAATGCTAATAACGAATAATATGTTAAGCGAGATCCATCAGAGCGTTGTGGTTGGTTAGTATATGTTCCAAAAGAGTGGTCATGGTTGCCTGTATGTGGTAGTAATATGCTCTTTATGAAATGCGTTGATAATACCCATTGAGACTTTTGCATAAGAAATCAGCATTCAAGAAGAAAAGTTGCGAATACCAAGTTTCTTGAGCGATTAATGTAGGAAAAGGGAATCTGATTATATAAATAAATTGCTGGGAAATGCATTGCACGAGAAAGCATGACGGTTGGAAAATTCTAGTAATCAAACAACTGTATATATTGCAAATATACAGCAGCAGCCATATCGAGGACGGCAACCAGTCTAACAACCTAAAATCATGCATCAAGTCGGCCACTGAAAGGTCCTTACCAAGTGACATATTGGTTGGTCCTTGCAGTTCCTTACTAAGCCCCTCTGCTGCATTAGGAGTTTGATCTCTGTTGACGATACAAAAGCACCTCATAGGCTCACATTCCGGAGCCTTACATAATAAGAAGGGTAAATTACACCACATATCACTCAATTATGGTTGTGGACTCGAAAATGTCACCGAACTTTAAAAAAAATTAAACCTAACACTGAATTTTAGTTTGTCTCAAAAATACCACTTCGCTGTTAACTCTTAACACCCCCGTTAAGTCATTTTGTTGGAGGAAAAATATTAAAAAATATATTATATGATGTTTTGAAGAATAATTTAGCTCAAAATGACGTCATTTTGTTGGAAGAAAAATATTAAAAAATGTATTTGAAAAGGCTTGAACCAAAGCCTTTAAATATAAAGACTAAGCCTTAACTATTAAACCAACATGATATTATATGATATTTTACCAAAACTATTATATATCTCAAACTGCTTGAGATTAATTTAAATTATTCTATGAAATAAAAAAAATACTATAAATGATATTAATATATAAAAATATAAAATATATTTTTATATATTATTAATAATATAAATGTATTATTTTAAAATCCAAAATATTCATAAAAATAATATATTTATATTATCAATAATATAAAAAACCCATATACCCTAAACTATTAATCCACAAAATCCAACCCTCAAACTTAAATCCTAAACCTTAGAATTTAGGATTAAGAGTTTAAGGGTTTTTTATATATTAATGTTAGGAATATTTTGGTTTCTTTTAAAAATAATATATTTATATTATAAATAATATATTTTTATTTAAATTATATAAACTTATCCATTTGATTCAACCAAATTATTTTATATATTATTCATGATATGTTATTTTTATACATTTTATATATTATTCATAATATAAATATATTTTTTAAAATATTCATTAAAATAATATATTTATTAAAACAGTATATTTATATTATAAATAATATATAAAAAATCATAAAACTTAAACCTCAAATCATAAAGTTTATGGTTTGATATTTAGTTTAGGATTTAAGGTTCTGAGTTTTTATATATTATTTATAATATAAATATATTGTTTTTATGAATACTTTGAAGTTCTTTTAAAAATAATATATTTATGTTATAAATATTATATAAAAAATAAAAATAATAGACTCTTATTTATGTATATTGATGTATATACAAATAATATATTTTATATTATTTATTTATTAATATTTATTATAGTGCTATTTATTTTATAAAATAATTTGAATTAATAGTGTAAGATATATAATATTTTTAGTTAAATATTACATAATTTCAAGTTGATTTAACAGTTAAAGTTTAGCCTTTCTATTTGAAAGTTTTAGGTTCAAACACATGGTTTTAATATTTTTTTCTCCAACAAAACGACATTTTGGGCTAATTTAAGCTTCAAAACAACCGCACCAACATGACGTCATTTTGACTTAACGAGGTGTTAAGAGTTAACAGCTGAGTAATATTTTCGAGTCACAAATTAAAATTTAGTGTTAGTTTTGAACTTTTTAAAATTCAGTAGCATTTTCGAGTCAACGGCCATAATTGAGTGGTATGTAGTATAGTCTACCCTAAAAAGAAAATCAATGCGTAACATTAACATTCAGGTCTAAATTCTTAAGTTCAGCATTAAGGTACAACAGAAGTGGCAAACTGAACTAAATTATAAATTGCACTATATAGTACCTCAGCAAATAAGTGCAAATTTACCATCAATTGGTCCAAAAAGTTGGTACATTTAAATATCAGAACTTCAATTACTCAAATGCATATACCACCTCTACCAAGCACTGAATCAAAACAAATGCATCAAGTCCCCACATGGGAAAAGAAGAAAAAAAATGGAATGAAAACATCTATCAAAAACAATTTTAATTGCACCTTGTGCACACCAGCCATCCACAAGATATACAAAGGAATCATGTGCAGCACACAACGGATTAGCTTTTAGGAAAATGAGAACATAAGGTCCAACAATAGCACAAGTTGATAATGATATCCCATTACACACTGTTACTTCAAAATATACAAAATAAGTAACATTTTCTCTTTCTTTAGGATCAAATCAGAGACATACATGGAAGGGGTGAAATGAAAGATGATAATGATCTTTTAGTCCAGAAAACAAGGCTAGACACTAGACATAGTACAGATTAAATGATTAGGCACTCAAGGGTCCAGCATAAATTACCATTGCATATCCCTCACACACCATCAATAATTAAAACTTTAACCTGTGCACTTGCCTTCAACCAAGAAATTATGATTTCAAAACTATACAAATAAGAACATATGTTGCATCAAATGGGACAATATCTAAACTTAGCTCATTGAGATTTTTCGACTTGATTGAATGACAGTGCACAGGTTTTTGAATAGATGCTACATGACGGCAAAAAAAGGTAGAATTTTGCATACATCAACTCCCAAACACCGTGATTAATCCATCCGACTAAAGAGCTTAGTTCCCTAAAAGTGAAGCAGTAGATCTGTCCCTTGTACAAATGCACAAGCAAACAAAATCAGTGGCATCTGAACAGAACCTTGCCAGTTCATGAAACAGTTCGACCATAACAAACTGATGCGATATAGAGATTCTTTGCCCATTTCTCCTGGAGAAAAAAACATTAAGTAAACATCCAATACTTCTCGAGAAAAAAAAGGATGAAATAAGCTAGTGATTGAAGTTGAATAAATACCTTTACATGAGTGCTAGGAAAAGCAGAAGTTCGAAGGGTCTCCTGAGTTTCATCTGCTGGTTTTCTTCTAGGAACACTAAGAACGAAAGCAGCTTGATCCCAAGTTGCAGCAGTTGAAGTGATGCGGTAGCCACCATCCCACCTCCGATGAATACCTTCACTAGGATAGAGAAAATCTAACTCTACAACCTGCGAACATACCAAGGGTATTGGTTTAGGCTGTAAGCTTTTTATTTCAAAAAGATGGAGTGCCATTGAACAGTAAATGTAAAAATCAAAGAAACCTGGTCAGAAAATGGAGCACCACGTGACATAACAATTGCCCATCTGCTTCCAGCAGTGGCCATGGCAGTCACATAAAATCCCTCCCTCCATTTTTTGTTGATCCACTTGAAGGGAAATGAATCACTGACTTTGTAGGATTGCTGCAAATACTGGGTCCCTGCATTCAATACAGCAATAGATACAAGACTGCATAAATATAAAAATTATAATTTCATTTTAGATAACTTCACGGATAGCTAAACTAACCCTTAGACATTACAACCAATGAACTCCCATTATTCGCTCCCGCAATAGCACTGATGTAGTAATTCTTTTCCCATTGCTCCATAATCCATTCCTTCATAAAGTAAAAGAAAAAAAAAGAGTAGATTAATATTTGTGCTATACCACAAATTATGAGCTATTTACAAAAGTGTTGGACCTACATGACAAAGTGCAAATATCACAATATCCGACAACTACCGTGAAATATATAATGGCAGACGTGCAAAAGACAAAAGCCTCAGAATCAAAACGACGCAATCAACCTTGTGAAGAAAGTATGGTGAGAGTTGATAAACTTGAGCAGCGAAGCCAGTGCCAGCATCCATGATAAGAGCCCATAGGTTTGAAAAAGAAGCCACACTGCTGATAAATAACCCATCTTCATTACCTTTCTCGATATGTTGGGGAAGCCTCACATCTGCCACATTGTAATGATATCTACAATAGGAGATAGAAATTATCAACATCTATTCTTAGTCATGAACTTGAAAAGCTTGACGGTGATTTTAAGATATATACCTTTGCTTCATGGGCTTACGAGCATTATACACGCTAATCCACTGTGTTGCAGGCATTCCCATTCGAACCTTCTTCTTTGGCTGTTCATCATCTTCCTCCTCCATAGTTAACCTCCCTCTCTTTTGTCCTACTTGATATATAAGCTTCAAGAAGAAGAATATATATGTTAAAATGAATTCCAAAGAAAAATATAATCTGAACTCTTGATACATTAAATATGCTAGAAACAAGAAGCAAAAAGCACCTTCTGAGCACCATCAGTATTTATTGGCCTAATATCTGGATTTGGACCAACAATCCCATCAAAAAGAGAGATATATTTTGCATAATTTGGCTCCTCATCAAATTTCAAATTCACCACGTACTCAACAAACTGTCTGAAAGGTAATGGGCAAAAGCAACACAGAGTTTCTGGGGAAGTGGCCATCTTCTTCTTACAAACAAGGAAGCCTTTGTTTTCACCCTAAAACAACACTTGCATCAGAAAGGTAATAGATAACAAATAGGAACATACCAAAATTTATATTACAGAAATTCAAACCTGATATCCTTGCCAAGGTAAACGACCACGGAGGAGAAAAATAAGTGTGTAGGCCAGAGACTCTAGATCATCTCTCCTGCTACCGATTCTACCGAGATGAGCATGCACACTAGCATACCGTACAGTTCCCCTGCAGTATAAGAAAACTAATAACAGATAAGCATAACCTTAAAAATAGAAAAGGAAAAGGAAACCCCAAGCTTATAAGATAGATAAGCAAATCTAATTTCTGCGTCACACAGGAACAGTAAAGCATGAAAAGGTAGTGAATATCACCTGAAAACATCTGGACGTTGATCATACTCAACATGTTGACCACTTGAACTATCTCGCCACCTGGTTGCTGTCAAGTCAAAATAGAAAACGAACAATTAGAAATTTTCTGTATATGCATATAAAATATATTTTAAAATAAGAAATATTATGTTTACCTAATCCTAGGTCAACAAGAAAAAGTTTTTTCTCATCTGGAGTCCCTGGAGTACCAAGCAAGAAATTCTCAGGTTTAACATCCCCATGAACATATCTGCGAAGTACAAACGCAACAGCATTAAAGTAACAAATGCATTCCATGACAAAAATACACACTTATGTGGCAGGAAGAATCATAATCCTTTCCACCCAAAACCAATGATGGACAGTTGAACAGCCCAATTAATTGATAGATTGCCAGATACCAACATTTTATCAATCCAAGCACATCAACTTTCTTAACAACACTTCTGTGCCAAAAGGAAAGCAAATCATAGGTAAAATAGAAAAAGAGTATCACCCTCTGGAGTGCATCTTCTCTAAGATTGAGATGGCTTCAATGGCAATGCATGCAACCATTTCAATGGACATCCTGAAATTGAAAATATAAAACTTCCCTTAAATAGCCGATCTGTGGAAAAATTAAGAAAAATCCACTATGTAACTTTACAAAGAACATACGTGTGCGAGTTATTATTCCAAACATCCCATAAGCTAGGTCCAAGCATATCCATAACCTGTTAAAAACATTCCAACCAACATCTCAGGGTCAAACTCTAAAACCTGATACATGTTTCACAAAATTTAGAGACTGCATTAAAGCAAACACGTACCATAACATAGTAGTCACCTTGCCGGCCCTTATAATGAACTCGAGGCACCCCATGGCTACCACCAAGTGCACTGCACAAAAGGCAATTTAAGCCACAGTTAAATCTCAAATGCCATACGGGCTACTTTATGAGGCTATGAACAAATATAAGAACCATTCATAAAATGTGATTATAGGAATCTCACTTGTAAACTTGCCACTCGTATGGAGGCCCATAATTACATCCTTTACTGCTTCTGTGTTCAAATTTTAAAGCTACCTACAATTCAGACACAACAAGTTTAGCACATTGGGGAAATCAACTATTAGAGTATGCAACAGAATCCACTATAAAAAATAATCCGGAACCTCTAAAGCTCCTGGGCCAGTGCCAATTCGTCGACCAACATATACTTGACCGAAGCCTCCTTTACCCAGTTTTCTTTCTAATCTATACATTGGGGAACTGCCTACCTGAACCTATTGCAACAAAAAGAAAGAATAAGAATCCATTCTTCAAGAGTTTCAAACTAATAAAATGACATTGCAATTGAAAAATATCAGTCCCAGCTCTCAAAACATTATATGTTCTTTCTTCATATTGATACTTGTGTTCAATGAAAACTACTACTAAGACCAATTATATAAAGCCAAAACTTGTTTTAAAATGCCAATGTTAAGTAAGTTTGCAGCGGCAAACCATACAATAGTCCAAAAAACCCAAAACAAAAAAGGGGAAAACTCAAAGAAACAATAAATAAATCTCACTAATCAAAACTTTCTTTCTTTCTTTTCCTTTTATGGATTCCTTGATAACAAAATTAAAAAATAAAAGAAGCAAAAATCCAAAAAAAAAAGAAAGAAATCTTCCCAAAACAAAGCAAAATCATTTCAGAAACTAAAGAATACCTTTTCAGGAAGCGGCGCTGTGCTTCCTTCATCTTCAGCACCGGGGCCCTTATCACCGCTACGGCCGCCACTGTCGTAATCATCCATCTTCTTCACGACAACCTCTTCTCCGAAAACCCTAATCTGTTTAATATCCTCGTTTTCCTTTCTTGCAAACGGTAACTTTTCAAAACCAGCACCGCTCACGGTATTATTGTGTTTGTTATCTTTGTCGTTGAATTCGTTATCATCAACGGAAGCAAGTAAAGCGTCTTTACGTTTCCTATTCTGTACGGTTCTCCACGGTCGTGTGCGAATAGTGCACTCGTTGGTATCGGGTAGGGGATACTATCAATCGGGTTTAGGTTAATGGATGCCCGATTTCTACGAGCTTGGCTACGCAGCTCTGTCATCGCAAGGATTACATTCGTCCAAAGGTAGCATCGTGAAGATCCATGAACATTCTCGAATCATCGGCTAATATATTCGGTCTCTGGCTTGAGAGATAGGGTTAAATCGCAACAAAAATAAGAATATAGGAAGAGATTTGGGAAATTTTGTTAAAAAAGTGATGAAATTAGGGTTTGCAGAATGGGAATTTGGAGATCTGTGGAGGGAAATGAAAATAAGGGTAGTCTGTTCCCCTCTACTTTACAAAGCAATGCTCCATTGATTCTTCTATTTTTTTTTCTTTTTAATTTTATTCCTATGTAATTTGTTTTCCTAATCAAATCTTTGGAATTTCTCCAATATAAATTGTGGTGGATTTCGAACTTATTTATTTCATTAATAAAATGTAATTATATATGAAAACTATTAATAAAATATCAAATTAATAATTTTTGAATTAATAGTTTTTTTTACTTAAATATGCTTGAAGCCTTCAAATTCTTGAAAAAAAATTAGTAATGTTTTTTCATTCAATTGAAACTCTTGAAAAAAACAATTAAATAATAATGTCTTTCGTCCAATTGAACTCTTAAATTGATAAATTAAATCAATTAAATCAGAAAATTAAATTAATTAAATTATTTGTTCAACTTTTACCGTTAAATCTTTAGAATTCTACCCTTAAACTTTCTTTTTTTAATTACAAATCCATGTAAATCATTTATCTGAAAATATAAAAAAAATATGTTTATTCCACTCCTCCCTTTCTTCTTGATTTTCTTAAAAACCAAAATTTAAATCAAATTTAAAATAATAACAATTTTCATCAAAATAATAATAATAAAATGCCACCATATCACTTTATGGAAAAAATTATTTCATAACATTTTTTTCACCGTCATTTTTGGTATCTACTAATTAAAAAATTCATAATTTATTTTTTATGTCTCCGCTTTATGAGCCAAATAATAACCATGTAAATGTAAAAACTATAAGATAATGTATAATAATAGTAGTATCAATTTACGTAATTTCATAGCATATTTAGGCATAAAAGTTAAACATTATTCCATGTTTTACAAGATAAAATATCTATACTTAACTTTAAAACATAAAAAATATCAATATTTTGATATATACAAAAGGACGAAATTACGGTCAAAGAGAGAGAAAAAAAACAAATCATTTAATTTAAAAATATAATAATTTATTAAATATTTAAACTTAAAATTTAAAGGATCAAAATTTAATTTATATATTATTTCAATTTTCAGAGACATAATTTACTATTAGGTAAAAAATTAAAAGACAAAATCTCACCCTCGTCCCTTTATATATAAATGATAAAATATATTTATTACTCCCGAACCAAATAATAAGATGAAATAACTCGTAGAGTGGTCCTAATTGTAAAGAATGATTAGTGATTCGGGTTTGAACATTATGTGTGTCTTATTAAAGGACTAAAATATTGAACATATATTATCTTATAATTACACCAACGAATAATAAGATGAAATTTGAAAATGCCTACTCAATTATGTTTGAAGGTTAGAAGATTCACATCAAATGAATTCGATCGGTTAGGTAACTTTATGAAAGCTTACACCTAGACCACTTTACTAGTAGATTACTTACAAAAATATATAGCTCAATAAATTACATATTATAATATATAATTCAAATTAATCATTCAATAAATTAGATATTAATAATCATGCGGAAAGAAGTATATATAATAGATTCAACACCTTATTGAAATAACTAAAAATTCAAGTAGATAAAGTTAAAATATGTAAAGTTTTAAGACTAATAGATTAGATCTCTTAAATAGTGTTTGAGTTCGATCATAGCGTTGTTAATGGAATAAATTCAGTTGAAAAGATTGTCCTCGTAATGAATCTCTGAAGTATCAGATTCAAATTAATCAATTAATAAATTGGATACAACAATTATAAATATAAAAATATTAACATATATATAGGGAAAATATCCCATGCGTTGAAGGTAGAAACAAAATATTTCTACAAGCGTCATAGTTTTAGGGTTTAAGGTATCGATGTAGGGTGTAGGGGTTTACAATTTAGGTGTGTGGTTAGAATTTAGGATTTATGATTAGAATTTAGGGTTAGGGTTTAGGTTTTAGGGTAATATGATTAGGGATTTAGGTTTTAACCAATAAAGCCTAAATTTTAACAACACTCCCTAAGTTCAAAACCCTTACACCTAAACTCTTAAAACCTAAACCCTAAATAGAGTATATAAACCTTAAAATCGAGACGCTTATAAAAATAAAATTTACACAAACGCTTCTATATAGAATAATTACTCATATATATATATATATATATATATATATATATATATATATATATATATATATATATATATATATATATAATCATAATAAAAAGGTGTGAACATAATGAATGTAAATTCTTTGGTGTTACATGCAGTGCATGGCATTTCATGTGACGGGAAGACACGTCGCGAGATGTTGAACGTATATTTTTATGATGAAGGTGCGCGTCACTGTTTTTATTATTATTACCGTCAAATACTTTGGAACTTTACATATGATTCGTATACAGTTTGGTTTCGGTTTAATTCGGTAAGTTATTTTAGTAATAATCGATTTTCGGTTCAGTTAATTTCGGTTTTCGGTTTTTCCATATTAACGTTAGTTTATGAAATTTTGTATTTTATTTTGACAAAATAGCTCTACTTGATGACTTTTAAACATTAAAAAATTAGAGTTTTAAAGTATTTTTCATAAATATTTATTAAAAACTTATTTTTTAAGTAAAAAATAATAATTAAAAATGCATCTATAGTATTGTAAGTATACAATACTTATTTTTACATTATAAAAATAATTATAAATTAAATAAAAAATCAAAATCGGTTCAATTCGGTTCGATTCGGTTAACCACGGTTCGTAAACTTATGAACCATAAACCGTCCAAACGCCTTGGTTCGGATCGGTTTTCGATTTTGCGGTTAACCATGCTCAGACCTACATATGAATAAGAAAATGATAGCATTTCATGTTCTCGTTATTTTAAAAAATTGAGTTTATGTCATATATTTGTATGATATATATACATTTTCAAAAATAAAAAAAAAATAAATATTATCGTATAATCATAATATTACGTTAAAAAATAAAAAATAACATCAAATTTTAAGTTTATAGATTAATATTATAAACAAGATAAACATTAGAATTATACATGAACTTCGATTAAATGTGTATTATGTAGGGTATAAATTTAATTTGGTATAATTATACACATATAGGGCTTATAATTGGCTCGGATTTAATTATTACAAATAAATTCTCTTCTCTGAAAAAATATAATTTTCTGTCCATAACCATCTCAAGCTTTTTCTTATTTCCTTTTTGCCTAACCTGCGGCAGTAACCACATGTGGCGGTAACCAGTCTTAGTATTAGTTGTCAACTAACGGTGTTCATTATTTTTCTTGCTTTCTCATGTTTTATTTTTTCAACTTTAATAAAAATTTATGGTCTTGTGGTACGCGTTTTCTCTGCCATTGTGACATGCTTTTAATTGGTTTTTGTGGTTCGTTTCGTCTGTCGTTTGGCACGATTTCAGCATACATTAACGGTCGTTTAGTGTTTGTATAGAGATCCTCACGGCGATAGCTTTCTGATTTGATTGTCGGTGGTCATAGAAAAGATTCATCTCCACTCGTTTGATTGTTTGTTAGCCGATGTAATCAGAACTGTATAGCGGAGCAATCTGCCTGATAGTTTGGTTCGCTCGTCACTCATTTTTCATCTCGTAAAACGTCATGTTTGGCTAGAGATAAGGAGATTCATGAAGGTTTCTGGGTTTTGATGGTATGTTAATCTCCATGAAAGGGTTTGCTTTTCTTTGCACCTTTGTATGAGATTTTTAGTTGACTAGTTCCTTTTTTTTCTCTCTTTTTGATACATTGTATTTGTAATATATTTCATGGTGTTTAATAAAATTTAGATGTTATTGTTCAAAAAAAATTATACACATATTTTTTTTATTTTTCTTAAAATCATACGCATATATTTACTCGCATGAACGAACCTATGTATGTATTGAGAGATAACTCTTGCCCCCCCCACCATTTTATAGATAGATAGATAGATTATACATTTACATCTACTTTTTAATATTTATGTTTTAATTTCGCCCTCCAACCCCAAACTCTGACTACATCCCTACTTATTTATATGTTAGATAAATATTAATTATTTGGCATATAATATTTAAATATCAAATAATATTATGTCAATAATAATCATAGTTATTTAAAATTAAATAAAATCAAAACTTCATATATTTAAAATTCATATATAAATTTACATATTTAACCAAATTTCATCTATAATTTTAATGTTTGTTCAGTTGTAAATCAACTTTGTTGTGGGTCTCATTAAATGCTATAATTTAGTTATTTAAAAAATTGAAAATTAATACTCATTTAACTATTAATACCAATAATAAGTTGGTTTAATAGGATTATACGTTAAATTTTTAAAATAATATCAGATGTTCAATTCTTGACATTGTAAATGGGATAAAGTACTAATTAAAAAGATCATCCACGTAATGAGTCTTTATAATATTTTATCCGAATTAGATAATAGATAGATTAAATATCAGTAATTGTAAAAAAAAAACGATCATAGTGCATGACATTGATGGCAGGAATAAGTCCAAATATGTATAGTTGGTGCCACGCTACAAGTGGTCGGTTCCTCCCCTGTAAAAGTGGCTCTCCGACACAGCTTCTTTGGTTTCATTCTCGCTAAAAAATGGAGCAAAATCCACAACCTGTATGCTACGGCGTCCATGGCACCAACGGCGAGCTCGGTTATATCAGATTCTGCTCCAGTTTCTCGATCTCGTCCGACGGTGGTGGCAGCCACGGCGGCTTTGAGAATTGGTCCAAGGAAAGACTAATAGCCATCGATCATACCAACCGTAGCTTAAGCTATGAGATGTGGAGAACAACATTGAGTTCAATTCATATGTTTCGACGGTTAAGATTGTTTCGGGGGACATTGATGATGATGATGATCAAGCTGGATGTGTGATCGAGTGGTCCTTCACCGTTGATCTGAATGTTATTTTTTAAATTTGGTTTAAAGGCTCTATTGTCCCTTAAATTATGTATTTTATACTAAATTGTTCCCTAAATTAAACTTTGGAACATTTTATTCTTTAAATTTTAATTGTTACCTCCATTGTACTAATTTTTAAAAAATTTATAAACCAATTAAAACGCATCAATAGACACATCCAATAAAAAACCATATTACTTTTAATTTAAAAATAATTTGTATGTTAAAATATGGAATAGAGATAATGTTAAGATATGGAATAGAATGGAGGATTAGAAGAGATGGGGTTAATATTGATAGTTGACATGGAAATATTCATATGTAATAATGACATAAAAAATATACTAGTCTGAGCAAGTATCTTTGGTCAGTTGGTTAAGCTGTTTATCTTTGTTTCCTTATATTTTTTAGGCCATGAGTTCTATACTTACTATGAACACCCATTTCTTCCCCTAGAGTCTACATTTTCCTTTTAGGTGGGATTAGGATTATAATTATAGATTTGTGTTGTGTGATTTAAGTGCAACACAAACGGTGCAAGTGAACACGCCGTAAGTAATAATATAGATTAAGATCGTCTCCACATGGATAGGTGAAACTTTGACTTCTAGCTTCTTGCACTGAAAGAGAATAATATTGAAAGTGATAGGTGGTGATAAATAACAAGATAAAATAAACTAAGCAAAGTAAGGTAAATAGAAAAGAGTACTCGATATGAGAGATTAAGCCGGGTTATCGTGAGCGGTGGTGCAATTGTCGAATAAATTGTTGTGCCTTGTAATTGTTGAGGCAAGTCAATTGCCGGGGCAACTAAGTTTAGTAGAATGTCGTGGCAACTGGGTTTCCTCCTTCAATGTTTGACGAAGTGTTCTTCAATGTCTTCGTGTTATCCCTAACCGAAGAATCGATGTTTGAGCAAGCCCTGGTGATACATCTCTGCTTTAACCTTGAATGAGCAATGTTGCGTGTTTAGAGTGCTTCGCAATTGGTGCAAGTGTACACGTCGCAAGTAATAGTATAGATTAGATATCGTCTCCACATAGATTGGTGCTACTTCGAGAATCTAACTTCTCGCATTGTAAAAATAAAAACACAATTGATAATAGGGGTTGATTTTCTCGGGTAAAGTAAAAGAGCAATTAAATTAAAGAGAGATGTAATCAAATAAGAGAGATTAGGCTGAGTTATCATGAGTCGCGGAGTGATAGTTGAATGGATTGTCTTGGTAATTGAGTGCTAGAATAGCTCAATTATTTCGTCAATTGGATCCAGTCGGATTGCCTGGGCAATTTTGCGATTGCTTGGGCAATTGAGATTGGAACGATTGCCTTGGCAATTGGGCGATAACCTTCAAAGTTCGGCGAAGCGTTCTTCAATGGTTTCTCGTTATCTCTAACTCAAAACACTGTTAATTGTGAATGCATTGATAATACATCCCTGCGTGAACCAAGAGTGGACAATCACCGATCTTGCGCTCATTTTAGCCGTTGAAATCTGCAACTTATTCCTAAGTCGGATTAGTCTTCACCATCGATTGATTGTATGAAAACTATGCTCATTCATTTCTTGAATCTAAATCTCCCGATATTAGATAAATGGATGAATTCACGAGATCCTCTCCCAATTCACTCGCAATCAAAATTAAGAACCAAGAATGAACAAACTTTGATTTGAAATTGCAAACTCAAAACCTAAACAAATCCAATCGTTCTCACAACCACAAAAACACAATAACCCAAGCCAATTAAAATTAGTTCATAGTTGGGTGCAAAATAAAAACAAGATAAAAGTTCCACAACATGAATCTAATCGACAAGAAGAACAAGAAGAATTCGAACAACCCCCTTGGTCTTTTTTCTCTCTATTCGACACCTCTCCAAATTGGTGGCTTGATCTTTATATAGGAGATAACTAGGTTGAAGTCCTTCTTTGAGGAGGAAGTTAAGTTGGAATTAAATAACATAAAAGAAACAAATATCTTTTATTATTATATTTTTATTCCTCATAAAACTTCTCATAAAACTCTTAGAATTTAATCTCATTTTGATCTCTGCATGGAATTCCAACTCCTTTGCTTCACGCCATTTATCTTGAATATGTTGGATTTATCCAGTCATCAAATCAATTGCCACATCATCTTTTCCTCCATTGCCTCGGCAATTTCCCGATTGCTTGGGCAATTAGTTCATGCACATAGAAGCACACCAAAGCAGTATCTTTTTCCATAAAATCAACAAAATTGGGTAATTAAGCTTAACGACAAAAGAAACTATGAAATTATGCATGAATGCCTACTAATGCAACTAAAACGAGCCTAAGTCTAACAATAATTAAGAGTAAAAATGTAGAAATATAGTACTTTTTCACACTTAACACACCCTCAAACTCGAACTATTGCTTGTCCTCAAGCAATGCGAAACTAACAATTACCTGCCAAGACTTCAATCATCAAAGACATGCTTTAAACTTGACTTCAAACCTCAAAACCGTGGCACATAGTATGATCACCTTTATATTTTTCGAATAGCACAAAAATTACCCGGAACCAAACTATAATGCTCGTGACAATGTGTGTGCGTAATTGTGTACAAGTTGATTTTCAAGATTCTATGTGAACAATAGGTTTTTATCAATTTAATTACCGGGGCATTTAATTTTAAGTTTACTAGAGCCAATTTCGGACACCTATAGCAAAACAAGAAATTTCTTATTTTAATGTTAATCAACTAGAGCCAATTTCGGACACCTCTAGTGATTCTTAACTAGATCCGGTTTCAGGCACCTCTAGCAAGGATTTTTTTTTATTTTTTATTATATTTTTACCCAATATTTTAAGCAACCTAAGTTCACTAAGTTTCTTTCAATCAACAAGTCACAATCGTGTCAATAGTATTCAGCATCATAGTAAAATTCTAAGTTATTTCCATGCAATCCTAAAATTAAAGGTTATTTCCATTAAGTGCAGTGGCAAAAATTCATCATTGGATATTCAACAAGTCTTAAGCAATTAAATCTAATCAAAGGCATGGAAAGTAACATGTGCAACCTATATGCGATTACTAAAGATGAATGCGACTAAACATGAAACTAATTATAAACAAATACCCCCCAAACTTGAGAGACGCATTGTCCTCAATGCATGCAATTACAGAAAAGTAAAAATGAACTAAAATGCAAATGGGTTAGTCGGAAAGGTCGTCACCTTGAATGATGAGTTTCTTTCGGGTCGTTTGCTTGATTCTTTTTCTAGAGCGGGGTGGTTGGATGCGGGTGGCTGGTGGTGCGACTTGATCCTTTGCAACCTCATCGCGTGCTTTACTTTAGCATGTGCGACAGTTGCCGAGGCATCTTCGGTTGCCGAGGCAAGTATATCGGCAGGAAACACAGGGCAAGACATAATGTTGTTGGGTGCAGTGGATTGTTTTGATGTTTTTGGCCATGGATGATCTTGTGGTTGGAAACAAAAACAAGAATAAAAGAATCCTAAAATCGAAAATAATAAATATAAAAAATGTCTGAATTGAAAATAAAATAAAAATAAGAATAGTAAATAAATAATAATAATACTAAAGAATAGCATGTTTATGCATCTCCAAAAGTGACCACTTCTTTGTCGCGCTCAACATGGGTGCCATTATAATCCATCAAACGTTTTCTATTATCATGTCTTGGCAACCTTTTTCTTCTACTTTTCGTGGCAAGTGGTAGTGACTTTTTATCCGGAACTTCATCATGGATCTTTGGGTTCATGATTTTCTTGTGCTACTCCAAGGTGTCGATCAACCTATTTCCCTGCTCAGATTGCAACTCAAAAGAAAATGTCACGGTCAAGTGTTATCATTTTCTAAATAAGCATAACTCACTTGCCCTGGTAGTGGATTTAACTCGAGAATGAAAGATTTCTCAATATAGGGTTTTCTGATTTTACTTTCCTTACCTAAGTAATCCAATGGTTCGAAATATTTACCCGGTCGACTTACTATCCAATTTGATTTTTCTTGCACTTCATATATCAGTTCTTCAAGTTTCTCAGGTTTGGTAGGGCAATTGTCGATGTAATTCTCTTTCACGTCAAAGTTGGATTCGAGTGTGGCATAGATGAATTTGTATTATTCTTGATCGTCGGCATACTTCAGGGTTTGGAACACATTTATCTTAACTTGATGGTCATTTACCCGCATTGTGAGTTCTCCTTTTTTGACATCAATCAATGTTCGTCCCGTGGCTAAGAATGGTCTTCCAAGAATGATAGGTGCGAACTCATCTGCTTCACAATCTACAACAATGAAGTCAGCGGGAAAAATAAATTTATCCACTCTTACCAGTATATCATTGATTTTTCCCTATGGATGTACGTAAGATCTGTCCGCAAGCTGCAGCATAACTGTTGTAGGTCTCGGCTTCCCTATGCCCAATCGTTGGAAGACTGATTTCAGCATAAGGTTTATACTTGCTCCAAGATATTGTGAAACTATCGGGATCTTTTAACTTAGGTGGCATTCGGTTGTGTAACATTGCCATACATCATTCCACCATGGCTACTGTTTCAAACTCACATAGTCTTGTTCGCTTAGAGATAATGTCTTTAAGGAACTTAGCATAGTTCGACATTTGCTCTATTGCTTCCACCAACGGCAAATTGATGTGGACTTGCTTCAAGATGTCAAGGAACTTCTTGAACTGATAGTCTTGTTTCTATTGTTTCAGTCTATGTGGGAATGGTGGTAGAATTCGGATCTCCTCATCCTTCTTCTTCAATTTGGGATTTTCATCGCAACCTGCCTGGGCAATTAGAATTGCCTGGGCATCTGGAATTGCCTAGGCAATTCCCGATTCACCAATTTTGGATGAGGTGTCCTCGCCAATTACATATTTTTAAGCGGATGACTGTTCTTCTGGGCGATCTATAGGCAGAACAGGTGCATCATTAAGCTTTCATCCCATCCGAGTGGTAATTACTTTACACTGCTCATAGCCTATCCCCTTAGCGACCTCAGTATCACTGGTAAACCTTCATGCAGTCTTGTATTCAGGTTTTGGGCGAATTGCCAAAATTGAGTCTCAAATGATTTCAGGGCTTCCTCTTGATTCTGCAGTCTCATCTCAGTCCTTTTCATGAAACTACTAGTCTCAACCATATAAGATTTAGTTTTTAACATAAAAGCATTGAGAGAATTTTCTAAGGAACTAGATAGTATCGATTGTTGCTGCGGCATCTGTTACCGAGGCATATTCTACTGGAATCCCGATGCTAGTGCATCCTGATTGTTCTGATTGAGGGTATTGTTTGGGTTGCTCCATGAAAAATTTGGGTGCTTTCTCCAGGCTGGATTGTAGGTGTTGGTTGTCAAATTGTTGTTCTGGTTATAGTTTCCAACGTAAAAGCTAGACTCTGGGTTATGTGGACATTCAGAAGAATCATGGTTATTGTTACATAAATCACAAAAGGAATCTACTACCTTGATCTCCTATGTGTTGCTTGGTCGCTGCATATTTTTAACCAAATTGGTTAAAGTAGCCAATTGCGCAGAAATTGAATTTGATGAATCAAGCTCATTGATCGTGGCATGGCATCTGATTCCTCATTTTCTAGTAGTTGGGAACTGATAATCGTTCTTGGCAAGTCGATTCAGAATCTCTACAGCTTCCTCAAGTGACTTGTCAAAGAGTATGTCACTTGCTGAAGCATCTAGCATCATCATTGTCGGTGTATTTACTGAGTTGTAGAACATCGTCACTTGTGTCCATATTGGGAATCCGTGCATGAGATATTTTTGTAAAAGTTTTCTATATCACTTTCAAGCCTCGTACATGGATTCATCATCTGCCTGCCGAAAAGAGGTAATTTTGTTACACAATTTATCAGTTATATTTGTAGAACTAAATCTAGCAAGGAAATCACGACATAAATCAGTCTAAGATCCTATAGATCCGGATGGAATACTATTTAACCACGATTTCGCCCTATCCCTCAGTGAATAGGGGAATACTTTCAGCCTTAAAACATCCTCATGGACTCCTTGTAGTTTGAGTGAATTGTAAATCTCCAGGAATGATTTGAGATGTTGTCGGGCATCTTCAGTTGCCGAACCGCCAAATTGACCAATTGTATTGATCATATTGAACATTACTAGCTTTAATTCAAAGTGGGCGGCTTCAATTTCAGGTGTGACAACTCATGGGTTTAGACCATTAAGATCTTCCTCTAGATAATCTCGAATAGCTCTATTTCAGACATGAACTGGTTGTTGTTCGACTAAAACTCCTCCTATTGCCACATTATTTTGATTGCCGCATGAGACAATAGGATCTGCCATCGTTGTTATTTGCTCATGTCTTCTCCTATGAATAACTCGTTCTATGTTGGGTTCAAACGGGTATTCTGGTGCTGTTGGTCTCGCCCTAGTCATACACAGATGCAAAACCAAAATTGTAAGTCCTTTGAAACCGATTAACAAAAATAAAAAAAAAGTAAAAGTGCAAGGAATCAAAAACAAAGTTGCTATTGTCAATCCCCGGCAACGGCGCCAAAAAACTTGTTGCGTGTTTAGAGTGTGATAAGTGTTCAAAAGTACTATTTTTATTACCCTTTTTACTCATATTATTGTTAGACTTAGGCTCATATAGTTGCATAATTAGTCATTCGTGTTTCTTTCCACCGTTAAGCTTGATTACATAACTTGGTGATTTTTGTGGAAAAAGATGTTGCTTTAGTGTGTTTTTGTGTGTGTGTGGAATCACTTCCCTAAACAAGGCTAGAACCAGTTGCCAGGGTAGTGCATGAAGGAGATGCCGAGCTAGTTGCCAGGGCAATTGTCGATAAGGGATAAGATGATATGGACGTCGAAATTGATGACTAGATAAGCCCAAGATGACTGGAGCAAAGTTAAATCCCAAATGAGTTTGATTTCCATGAAAATGTCAAAGAGAAATTAAATCCCCAAAAGATAGGAGAAGATCTAGAAGGAATTTAAATATAATAAAGAATTATATTCTTTTTAAAGTATTTAATTCCAACTTAACTTCCTCCTCAAGAAAGATTTCGACCTAGCCATCTCATATTTAAAGGAGACCAAGCCGTCAAAGAGAGTTGAACAACAAGTGAGATATTTCAACAAGAGAGTTCAAGAGGGGAAAGTTCGATTGGGAGAGATTTTCCGATGAAGGCTGGTCGATTTCTTCTTCTCCTTCTTCTTTGCTTCCATTATATTCATGGTTTGGGGATTATTCTTTGTATATCTTTTGAACCTAACCATGAACTAACTTGATTGGTTGGGGTTATTGTGCTTTGTTGTTGTGAGAAACAATTGGATTTTGTTTAGGTAATAAGAGTTTGCACTTTTAATTCAAGGTTTACTCATTTTTGGTTTTTATTATTGTTTGCGAGTGAATTGGGAGAGGATCTCGTAATTCTATCTATTTATCTAATATCGGGAGAGTTAGATTCAAGAAATGAATGAGTATGGTCTTTATTCAATCTATCGATGGTGAAGATTAATCCGGCTTAGGAATAAGTTAAGGATTTCAACGGCTAAGAGGAGCGCAAGATTGGTTGTTGTTCACCCTTGATTCACGCAGGGATGTATTGTCAAGGCATGCACAATTAGCTAGAGTTTTGACTTAGGGATAAGAAGAAACCATTAAATAACGCTCTACCGAACCTTGAAGTTACTGCCTAGTCGCTGAAACAGTTGCCCGGCCAGTTGCCCAGGCAACCATCGATTAGTTGCCAAGGCAACCCCGCTGAGCAAGTTGCCACGACAACCGAATTGCCATTGCACTCTTTTACCAAGACGATCCAATCAGCTATTATTCCTCAACTCACGATAACATGACATATCCTCTCTTTTGATTTCATCTATTATTTTAGTTTATTGCTCTTAGTTTACTCATTAGTTATAATTCCTACGATCACCTACTTGTGTTTTTCTTTTCCAACGCAGTAACTTAAGCAAAGTGGCTCAAACCAATCCCCGTGAAGACGATACTCGATACTCGTATCATTTTATTACCTGCGACGTGTATACTTGTACATTTGCGTAGCACTTATTACCCGCAACAGAGTGCTTCGCAATTGGTGCAAGTGTACACGTTGCAAGTAATAGTATAGATTAGATATCGTCTCCACAGGGATTGATGCTACTTCGGTAATCTAACTTCTCGCACTGTAAAAATAAAAACACAATTGATAATAGGGGTTGATTTTGTCGGGTAAAGTAAAAGAGCAATTAAAATAAAGAGAGATGTAATCAAATAAGAGAGAGTATGCCGAGTTATCGTGAGTCGTGGAGTGATAGTTGAATGGATTATCTTGGTAATTGAGTGCTAGAATGGCTCAATTGTTTCGTCAATTGGATCCAGTCGGATTGCCTGGGCAATTCAGCGATTGCTTGGGCAATTGAGATTGGAACGATTGCCTTGGCAATTGGGCGATAACCTTCAAAGTTTGGCGAAACGTTCTTCAATGGTTTCTCGTTATCCCTAACTCAAAACATTGTTAATTGTGCATGCCTTGATAATACATCCTTGCGTGAACCAAGGGTGGAAAATCACCGATCTTGCACTCCTTTTAGCCGTTGAAATCTGTAACTTATTCCTAAGTCGAATTAGTCTTCACCATCGATTGATTGTATGAAAACCATGCCCATTCGTTTCTTTAATCTAACTCTCCCGATATTAGATAAATGGATGAATTCACGAGATCCTCTCCCAATTCACTTGCAATCAAAATTAAGAACCAAGAGTGAACAAACTTTGAATTGAAATTGCAAACTCAAAGCCTAAACAAATCCAATCGTTCTCACAACCACAAAAACACAATAACCCAAACCAATTAAAATTAGTTTATGGTTGGGTGCAAAATAAAAATAAGATAAAAGTTCCCTAACATGAATATAATCGACAAGAAGAACAATAAGAATTTGAACAGCCCCCTTGGTCTTTTTTCTCTCTATTCGACGCCTCTCCAAATTGGTGGCTTGATCTTTATATAGGAGATAACTAGGTTGAAGTC
Organism: Hibiscus mutabilis; assembly: GCA_019671005.1. Lineage (NCBI taxonomy): Eukaryota > Viridiplantae > Streptophyta > Magnoliopsida > Malvales > Malvaceae > Hibiscus > Hibiscus mutabilis. Next base: position 149,135 of record CM033743.1, read on the forward strand.
CTTCTTTGAGGAGGAAGTTAAGTTGGAATTAAATAACATAAAAGAAATAAATCTCTTTTATTATTATATTTTTATTCCTCTAAAAACTTCCCCTAAAACTCTTAGAATTTAATCTCATTTTGATCTCTGCATAGAATTCCAACTCCTTTGCTTCACGCCATTTATCTTGAATATGTTGGATTTATCCAGTCATCAAATCAGTTGCCACATCATCTTATCCTCTATTGCCTCGGCAATTTCCCGATTGCTTGGGCAATTAGTTCCTGCACATAAAAGCACACCATAGCAGTATCTTTTTCCACAAAATCAACGAAATTGAGTAATTAAGCTTAACGACAAAAGAAACTATGAAACTATGCATGAATGCCTAATAATGCAACTAAAATGAGCCTAAGTCTAACAATAATTAAGAGTAAAAAGGGTAGAAATATAGTACTTTTTCACACTTAACAAGCAACATCGATCTTGCACTCTTCTTAGCCGTTGAAATTCGAACCTTATTCCTAAGGCGGATTAGTTCCCACCAACGGTCGTCTAAATGGAAACCGTGTCCATTTGTTTCGTGAATCTAGTTCTCCTGAGCCTAGATAAATGGATTCACTCAAGTTCCTTTCTCAATTCCCTTAAAGTGAAAATCAAGAACCAAGAATGGACAACAATAAAATTTATTGAATTAAAAATCAAAAACATTAGTTCGTCTCTACACACCAACAAAACTCGATAACCTAAGTCAAGTTCATTCATGACTGTGTAGAAACAAAATACAAAGAAATAAACCCAGACATAGGATCACACGATACAGAATGAAAAAGAAGAGGTTGTGCGTGAATTTTCTTGTGATTTGATCTCCCCAAATCAACTCCCTTGTTTGTGTTTTGCGATCTCCTTAAATAAGTAAGAAAAGAGAGTCCAAATGCGTGTAGAATTCATGTAATCAGATCCCTAACTGATTGGAGATTTGAATTTTGAATTTGAGATAATTATCCTTTGTATTTGAATTAAATTTGCAGATAACGACTTTTTATCGCGGCATCCCTCGGCAAGTCCTTCATTCTTATCCTAACTTGCCACGGTATCCCTCGACAAGTGACTCGACAAGTCATCTTGCACAAAATAAGACAAACCAGCAGCGATTTCTCCAAAAAACCATAAAAACGTAACACCAATCTCGATAGACGAGGAAACTACGAAACTATATATGAATGACAAAGTATACAACTAAAATAAGCCTAAGTCTAACAAAAATATGAGTAAAAATGATTAAAAAAATTATAGTACCTTTACACACTTAATAATTTGTCTAAAAAATATTGACGTGGCCTGATTTTATTGGCCGGGATTTATATCTTATACAATAGAGTGTACCTATATAATAATTTCTCCAGTTCTCCGTCCATCCAAAACGTATCTTTCGTGGTCAATTGGAGAGAGCAATCATGGGGTCGTAAGTGTAACGTGCAAGTCTGAAAACCCCAAAGTACCCTGTGCTTTAATTCTAACAACCTGTGCTTTAATTCTAACAATATGGAAAAGATGAGGCTGATTTGTAATCTTGCATATAATGCAACAACTTAATCTCAACCCGCTCTTCTTGCGTACTGTACCACGGCATCTCCATTTCTTCATTTCTCTCTCAAATGGCTGATGATGCAAAGCCAAAATGGGAAGGCAAGGCCACGGCGGAGCTGAAAGCCTCCACGGCAGAGCAGATATGGCCGTTCATAGCCGAATTCTGCAACTTGGACAAGTTTTTCCCTACAGTTGATAAATGTTATCGAAAGGAAGGGACTCCCGGTCAGCCCGGCTTGGTCCGTTACTGCGAAGGCAAGAGCGGGTGGACCGACGAGAAGCTTTTAAGCATCGATCCGATCAACCACTCGTTAAGCTACGAAGTCACGGAAAATAACCTTGGGTTCAGAAACTACGTCGCCACTCTCGATGTGTTGCCAATGGAAGGCGATGGGTGCAAGATCGAGTGGACGTTTGTTTCCGATCCGATCGAAGGGTTGAAATTGGAAGATTTGGTTTCTCTTATCGATGATACTCTGCAGTTCATGGCAAAGAAAATGGAAGAGGCTGCTCAGGGTCAAAGATAGACGATGAAACACGTTGGTTTAGCTGTGTTTTTATCAGTTCACGTTGTGTTTACTGTTTACTGCTTCTAAATTAATGTTGAACCACTTGGTCTTGTCTGGTTTCCATGTGCCCAAACCTCGGATGTCGGATTCCCTGTTTTTTTTAAACTTGTATACGAATTTCAAGTTCGATCTTTATGAAATATTTTCTTAATGTAAGCATAGTCTATTAATGTTTTTCAAGTAAAATCTACATGAACTAAGAATTTCTTATAATAGTGTTCGATATAATAAACTTTCGTATCAAAACAGGTATATTTTTTTCGACAAAATCCTAAATCTAATCCTACTTAGAGGGAAGGGAAGGGAAACTCTAAATAAGAAAGAAGAATGTTCTTAGTGAGTCTATAACCCATACCCTAAAGGAATACGATGAAACGAAGATGAACAGTTTTTCTAACTGAGCAAACGTGATTGCTCTAAAAAATATATATTTAATAATAAATATAGTGATTTCATTTTTTTAACAAAGATTTCATCTTTTCCCATAGGGATGAAATGTTTAACAATCATATATTGATCGCGTACAATAATAAGTGTTACACCGTCTTCAATATTTGAAGATTTTTTTAAAATAAAGTCGTAACAAATTGATTTATATTATGATATTTGATATCATAACTGGTTCTAGAGCAGTAGCAATACACAAATTGAAGACAACAATCATTGATTCGGAAAGTGTGAGAATACAATTAAATCATAACAAGTGTCAGATGCGATGATAAGAAATATTATATTTTTAGAAAGAGAATTTAGATTCGAATATTAAAGATGATATTATAAGAAAGTACAAGTATAATCTCTAAAATAATTAATTTTCAACTACCACGAATCTTATTACCATATAGTGGATTTGTACTGATTGTCTACGTGAATATCAATAAAATGACTGAAATGTACTAGATTAAAGTATAAACAGGAGGCTGATTTGGTAATTCTGCACATAGTGCAGCTTAGTTACTATAATTTTTGTATATGAAACTGCTCGCTTTGCATGCAATGCCACTGCATCTCCATTTCTTCATCTCTTTGTCTCTCTTATCAAATGGATGAAGAAAGAGTTCCAAAATGGGCAGGAAAGGCCATGGCGGAGCTAAAAAGCTCAATATCAGAGCAGATGTGGCCAATCTTAGCTGAATTCTGCAACTTATACAAGTTTAACCCTGGTCAGCCCAGTCAGGTCCATTACTTGGAAGGCAAGGTCGGATTGTCCAGCGAGAAGCTTTTAACCATCAATCTGATGAACCACTTGCTGAGCTATGAGCTCCTGGAAAATAACATCGGGTTCAAAAACTATGTCACCACTCTCGATGCCTTGCCGATGGAGGGCGATGAGTGCAAGGTCGAGTGGTCATTTATAGACATTAAATTCAAGGGATGAAATTGGAATAAGATTCGGTTTCTCTAATTATCAGTCTATTCCAAAAATAAGAAACACAGATAAACAAACAATATATATTTCATACAATACAAGAGTATATAATTATAAACACATATCAATCAATCGTCAAATGTGAATCGATATAAATAAAAGCAAAATGAACAAGCAATGAAGGATAGCGCAAATAAACAAAATGACCTTTGTAAGGAAAAATAACAGGTTCTCCTAAATTCTAAAGAGTAGACAAGATTAGAGCTGAAGGAATCTCGTATATTGACATAATTGAATCTTGTAATAATCAAATGTTAAGCACCAACCTTTCCTCATAAGCAAGCCCTTGGAAAAGCCCCCACTTCTATGGTTTCTTTTATCTCCCAACTCTGCATCTTGGTGAAAAGCAGCTGGATTTTATCACCAACATTCCCTCTATGCTACACAAGATTTGGACAACATCTTTAGGCATGACATGCTAAGCATTGGCGGGGCCTATTTTGGGAAATATATGGAATTACAAGAACATCATTGCTGGCACTCTGTTACACTAGATGCAGCCTACGTTGGTCTGCTATATACACCAAACCCAAGATTGTTAAAGCTTCTTGGGTAGATTGTACGTCTTTTTTAGGAACTTTGAAGCTGTCTCATCATTCCGATAACATAACACGCGTAGGAGAGTGTTTGGTTCAGTAGGATTCCACTGCCCTGATGTTGGAGGTAGTGGAAGCCTAGATCTTGCAGACGAGCCATATGTCTCCAAGGTCACACGTCTGAACCGCTCAATTAAGCTATCTGTATCAGTTCTAAAGAGGGGAAGGACTCCTCTTGCAGTTTCTGAAAACTTGTCTATGAGGTCGGCAGGCAAACCATCTCCATTGGCCCAAAACAGATCTTTAAGGGCTTTGAAATCATCCTCTATAATTTGAGAATCCTGACGAGTGAAAGCACGAGAGGGGCCTCCAGCAAGTAAAACCAGCAAGAACCCATCACAGGAAGCTTTCATGATATCAGTTATGACCCTAGTACGAACTCTTTCATGCACAGTTTCAGAGATGATCAACAGGTTTCGCTCTAGTTCCTGTAATAGAGGGTCAATCCTAGACGATGATGGCTCCCCAATATACAAACCATCCCATAAAACATGAATTAGGTCGTGGAATACAATTCTGTAAGCTAATGCCTCGGATAATTGCTGAACCCCTTCCACACAAGCAGCTGGGGTTAATTCAAATTTCTTGTTCAAACCATTAGAAAAATCTTCCACATGAGCAGATTCACAGTTCCTCAAGTGGGTTATGATCCTCTTTTCTAGAACATCCATCTCAGATCGGATACGGTGCAATGTATTTATACGAACACACAGCTGTGGCACCCCAAATGAATTATCTCCATTCATTGTTGTAACCTGAGAATTTCTCTTCTGAGAGTTTTGTAACTTTTCTTTCTTCTTCCACACACCTTGGAACTTTGATCCTATCTCACATCTAGTCAATGCAGGCATTGTGGGGATATATGTATTACGTGAACCTACGTGTCAGATTAAAAGGTAAAATGTCAGAAACTCTAAAAACCATAACTGTTGTATTGAGATCATTTATTATATTTGCAAGCACATACCACAGCCAGATTTTGCCTTGATGCTGTAATATTGAAGACATTTGTCAAGGCCAACCATCAAATCAGGTAGCAATGCAGGATGCGTTGGTATTGGGAGCTGGAAAAACGCGTCCAAAGTCTCATCAATGATTCTCAAAACTTCGACAGAAGAGGGGGCATATCCTTCTTGATTTGATTGTGGACTCCAGATCTAGTGTCATGCAATGTGTTGTTTAGCAATAATAATAATCATATTTTAACAAAACCTGAACCAGAAATTCAGTATATAGCTACTCAGTTAATGTCCAAACAAATTTCAAAAGGAAACGAGATTTGAAAGATATAAGTTTCAGATAAAATTTTCATCCAAATGACAGGAATAGCAACTGCATACCTCTTGTTGCAGATTCCGATCAACCCATTCCTTAAGTCTGTCAACTCTTATCTTGATCCACCCTTTAACAAGATTGCCGATAGCAGTTTCAGCCTCATAAGGAGGCATCTCACGGATTATTGCCTTCCCACCATCATCACTGTCTACTACATCCTCAACTGCAATCTGCACAAGATCCTTCTCCAATTTATCTGCAGCTCTCAGTACTTTAACAGCATCAGGGGTCAACTCTGTAATGCCTGATATAAACTGTTTGATCTCATTTGCATAACAAGCATGGAGGGTGGCCACAGCCACACCTGCTGCCAAAGGATGCCAACCCTTCAATATTGGACTGAAAACCTGCTTCTCATGAACAGCTAGCTCACCAACATCCTTAGCAAGGATTGCAAGGACAGGAAGGGGATTCAACTGGTTTCTGGAAGCTCTCCTGCTAGAGTCTGCTTTCTCCATTCTCTGTATAACAATTAAAAACATGCAGAGTCATTAAACCTGCTAAAAGGAGAACTAGGAGGCGAGAGAGTATTAAAACACATCTTAATGCTTACATTTGTTACATTCCAAGTCTCATACATCTAAGAAATTTGTAGATATGCATGACAATTCAGATACTATACATAGAGCATAAGCACTCAGATTTTTCCTCGTAGCATCAATAAAAGGGCCAACAGCATATAATAAAGACTTGCCTGAGCAAAAGCAGTGCGCAATGAAGACCTGATGTAAGTGTCAACTCTGTTTCGAGCTACATCAACTTCTCCTTTCCTCTTTCTGCGATACTCAGTGGATACATCCTCAACCAAAATCTTAGCTGCTGATACGCCTAAAGAAATGATTCCCTGCATGGTATAGATATTCCCACTATCAAAAGTGTCATGATAAGCAAGGAGTCGTTTCTCTGTCCAGCCCAGTATTGAAGTCAATGTAGAACTTAAAATCTTGGAGTAATCTGGATCCTTGGTTGCCTTGGCATCTTTTGCTACATCTGCTAGCTGACTATCAGAAGCATATAGCAAGTCCATTTCGACTTGCCCAGAGGCAACGAAACGGTTAAAAAGTACCCACGTAAAGCAGAGGTTGTGGAGCATTTGGTTAATCCCAAGGATCACCCATGTCTTTTTTATATGCTCCATAAGCTCATCAACTTCCTCAATAATAGATGTCTCATCATTAATATCGAAGCATGTCTCCAAAAGGATTTCGTAGAGTCTAAGATTCAGTGGAATACCATCAGCCCAGTGGCATGAATCAGAAAGAGACCCATCAGATCTGGAAGCAAGAGACATAACAGCAGTGCGAAGAACTTGCATCGACTCATTGTTCTTTCCTGTTTCTATTGGCCTATCTAGGGCTGCATGAATGATTTGCCGTAGCCTTTGTGATGCATTATTTGACTTATCAAGTGGCAAACGAGGATGCAATAGTAAACCAGTTTCAAGAACCTTGAGGTTTCTTTTTTGCCATTCCACATATTCTTGCTGATCAGTAAAATCTGATTGCTTGAGCTGCTGTAATAGCTCCAATGGAAGAACCACTGACTCGATCCGCCTTCCAACCTATCATTTGACCATAGTCAATGCTAATGACCAAATAGCGGGTACTATAAATCAACTAAGCACCAATAAGATTAAAACTAAGTAAAAATCATAAAGTTCATCAAACCCCTGCTATGTTCTCGTCTTAAAGTTGATAATCTTAATGAGTTTCGCACACATCGGAGAATGTACATGATCATAATTCATACCATCATTCAGGATTAAATTATAGAATCAAATTTGTTCGGAACGTAAATCATAAGTACTTTTCAAAATATTACCATCGGATTCGGATCCAATCGAAACTACTTTAATATTATAAATAACTAAAATTGATTTGCTCACAAGCAGTATTGTGTAGATCTAATAAATCGTAATTAAAAACGTTAGGATCAACCAAAATTCAACATTTTAAAATAATAATAATAATAAGTTAAATTCAGCTGACCAGGCCACCGCCGATTCTTAGAAGCGATCTTCTAACTCGCGAATCGATGGTCTCAGATACCCGCATTTGAATCCTCATAAGCTCCCCTACGGTCATAGGCCGCTTAGATTTGCCCTGTCCCGAGCCTGGCCCGGAACCCGGACTCTTCTTCGAGCCCGATGAAGAGCCCGGCGACTTCAATCCTAAAGCCTTTTTCATTTTACTAGCAGCCGCTGACGTAAGCGAGCGCTGCAACGCGGGCGAGTTAGGCGAGTGGTTGTGGTTTTCACTAGGCGTGTTGAGACTCGGTGAATCGGAGTTGAAGGAGGCGGAAGTGGATAGGGGTTTGGAGGAGGAAGTACGGCATACCGCGAGGAAGACGTCGTAAGCAGTGAGTCTAAGGTCGGAATCGGTGAGTTGAGAGGCGAGTTGGCCGAATGGAGATTGGAGATCTGTCGAGGTGAGCTTGCTAGGCATTGGTTGAGGCTTAGTTTGCAGTGGCGGTGGCGTCGGCGTCGACTCTCTCTTTGAGTGACCGAGTGAAAGATCCCTGAAGAGATGCGCCATTGAATAAACTCACTGAGAGCGACAGAAAAGAAAGATCGACGATAACGAGTTACTGAGTTAGAACATTGGACTCATTGAGAGAGTAGAAACTGGTGAGGAGAAGGAAAGGATGGGAGCTGTTTGGCATTTGGATTTTTCATTTTATATTCCATCCTTCTAGGCTTGTTAAAGGTAATGAGAATTAAAATTGAAAAAAAAAATCAAACTAAACTTAACATGTCAAATTCTAATTTTGGTCCCTCCATTATGCTATACTTTGAGATTAATCTCTCTATATTTTAATTTGATAGAAATCGGTCTTCTTAGCTTTATAATATTATTAGTCGCAATATTTCCATTTAATTAAGCTATTTGATTGATTTTTTTTTTGAAAAAATCATTTTAAGTATTCGACTGAAATATTTTTTTAAAGAAAAATTTCATGTAAGTCCTTAACAAAAACAGTTAATGGTAGCATTTTAGTTACAATTTTGATTTGACACGCTTTTATTTTAATTATGTCACAATAATTATAATTTAATGATTTTCTTCCAAAAGCAATAGGCTTAAATATATGTACATTTGATATATGAATTTGGTTACTTCCTCAGGTATTTGAATTTTTTAGATAAAAAATTTAATATTGAATATTAACACGGACATTCGCTAACCAATAAGATGAGACACAACATTTAATAACGTCGGTATTTTGACTAATAAATACCAAAACAGTAATCTAATTGGTTATTGAAATGCTAAATTAATTGATTATTAAAATGCCAAACCAATATGGATAACAGTGTGATTTTTTTCCTTCAAAATTCACAATACGAATTCAATCAAGAAAAATCAAATACCAAATTAAGAAAAGCTATAAAATTTAGGCACCGGTTTGAATATTTAACGCAATTAGGCTCGACAGTGAAGAGCGCGTGAAGCGCGACCGGCCAATCCCTTTTATGCAATTTGGAAATGGAAAGAAAAAGTGATAGATAAAGAAGGAAACTTAATTTTTAGGCTAATAATCAAAATCTCACTAAACTTTGTTAAAAAAATAAAATAGTAATTAAATTTTTAAATATTATAAAATGATAATTAAATTTATATTTTATAACAAAATAATAATTCGGCTGTTAAATACTTAACGAGACTGTTATAAAATTTTGTATAATCACATTTAGTTCTCTATATTTACATATTCAATCAATTTAGTCCTAATTCGAAAAAATCAATAAATTCAGCCCTCGTTATTTACACATCCTTTCAATTTGATCCTATATATAATTGAAAATAATATTAAATATTTAAATTTGCTGTAAATTATCAGAGATTGAAATTATAAAACTTCACTATCTCCTCTGCCGATTCTTGTTTCTGTTAATTATCAGCACCCATGTTTGAATGTTTCCCTTATTTACATGCACACCGTTTCAACTTTAAAGTTCAACTTCTGTCAGATGGTTTAATGTTGGTCAGTTCCCTCAGGGATAAGAAATTGTTAGTGAATTATCGTAGAGAATTGCTTGAGTTTAACAATTAAAATTGTACAGATGGGAGAAGTGCTGGTGATGGAAGTATAAGAAAGAACAAGAAGGAAGGCGATACTCTCTATAATTATTTTCTTCATAAGAAAGATACTTATTTTAATTCAGTGACTGAAACATAATTTAATTAATAGTTAAACGACTAGATTGTAGTTTACCCTTATAGTGAATTTGAATTCAAACAATGACCCGAAAATGTTTTGGAAAATTGATATCATATAAAAATAGGCTTTGAGTCGAAACTGTCTTATTTTTCGTATTTAATATTATTTCCAATTATAAATATGACCAAATCGAAAGAATGTGTAAATAATGAAGGTTAAATTTATTATTTTTTTTGAATTATGACTAAATTGATTGAATGTGTAAATATGAAAGACTAAAAACAAAATTTTATAGCAGTCCTGCTAAGTATTTAACGGCCGAATTACCATTTTGTTACAAAAACATAAAGTTTAATTACTATTTTGTAACACTTAAAAATTTAATTACTATTTTATTTTTCAACAAAGTTCAGTGACTATTTTTATATTTTACCCTCATTTTTATTGTCGGGTGGAACGGACGGGGACCACGCGCAGCTGTTATACGACGGAGAATATTTTTACACTCTATTAAATAAGTAATTACTAATTAGAGTTAATTGCACTACACGTTCTTAAACTATGACACTTATTTTAAATTAGTCGCTAAAATTTTAAATATTTTAATTTTATCTTCAAATTATGACCTTTATTCTAAATTGGTTCTTAAACTTTTGATCATTCAGTTATATCCTCAATCTACAACTCTCATTCTAAATTGATCCTCAAACTTTTTGAATATTTTAATTTCATCCTTAAATTATCAATATATGCTATATATTAATAAAACTGTTATAAAAAACATTAATTGTCATAAAACACTGATGTGTATTGTATAATAATATGATGTGATATAAAACTATAATTCAAGGATAAAATTGGAATATTAAAAAAGTTTGGGAACTAATTTAAAATGAGTGTCATAATTTGGGGGTAAAAATAGAGCATTCAAAAGTTTGGAGACCAATTTAGAATAAAAGTCGTAATTAAGGATGAAATTGAAATATTTAAAAGTTTAAGGACTAATTTAGAATGATCTCCATAGTTTGGGGACTTGTTGTGTGATTAACTCTATTAATTAAGCTTTGTTTTGAACCTAGAAAAATGAATGCAAATTACGGTCAACAGTTATTTATAGCGCATACATTGTTTAAGCAGATTACGCAATGAACACCATGGCAGGAAATTACAAAAAGAAACATGGCACATGCATGCATTTTCTCATGCTGCATTTAATTATTGAATAATAATGATGATGTTGAAACAAATTCCCAAGAAAATTTCTTCATATTCTATACAGAAATTAAAATCTCATCACCTATGTACACAATCTGAGGTTCACTTACCTGGATTTCATTTGGAAAACTCTGTTGTACCAAACTGAGTGAAGAATCATATGGAATATGTCGTACTTCTCCGGCTTCGGATGCCAAAGAAAATGTTGCTGTATCTTTCTTACTCTCAGCTGCATCTGTCGATACCGCTTTGCAGGGATCGATAAGAGGATCTTCTTCAAGTTCGGAATATCTTTCTCTAGAACGAAGACGGCAAATGACTCCCAGTTCAAAACCTCGAAAAACGGAGGCACGAAATTGTCGGATATGATCACGGGAACGCATTCATAGAAAATGGCCTCCACCACTCTTGGACTATTAACTTCGTATCCTTTCGGGCAAAGGCAGTACTTGCTGCTCTTCATGTGCCGAATGTAGTTCATTTTCCCCTTAACATTAGGCATTCTGCCAAAGATTTTCATGTCGGGGTCTTTGTTTCCCCACTGTTCTAACAGAATCGGCCTTAGATAACCATGCATACTTCCTGCAAAGAAAGCCAGGATTGGTCTCTTAGACGGAGGGTTGCCACCGAGGTCTTTAAGAGGTTTCTGCGGATTCCGGACATATGTCTCAGGAAGAGATACATCCTTGCCGAAAACGTAACCTTCTCTAACATCAGAATTGCAGAGGGCTCGTATGCAATTGGCCATGTGTCCCCTTGTTTCAGATGGTGCCTGAGAAAAGTAGTGTTTATTAGATGGTTCCAGGGGGGGAAAAATGAGAATCATAGCATCATTGTATGAAAATATCAAACTATTGGTCTCTCTAAAGAGAAAAAACGAAACTATGCAGCATTGACATGGAGGCTTACAGACAAAGGGATCTATACATGTGTACAAGAACTTATACTGAAGAAAAACCAACCATTTGGCAATAACTTCTAATAAGTAACAAAGTAAAAAACTAAAAAAAAAAAGTTCAAATTGTTTCAAACTATGTTGCTTCAACGTCTTCAATTTTATTGAAGTACTGATGTGTCACATCCATGTCTCCATCATATCCTAACCTGACATGAGTATGGAGATATGATATTCTAACACGACTCTAAAAAAATATGGAAATCATGAAAAAAAAATTGAACACGTGTATGTGTCTAATACTCACACACGAGTTCAAATAATATAGGCTTCAAATTCCATGTATATTAAGAATATTTCAATATTAGTGCTATGTAAAATAGACGGACTATTTGAAATTTATGAGCAGTTCCAAACACCTGGAAAATGTAATGGCCAAAACAAGAAAAGCATGAAAAGTATTACCCAGTCATGGCAAGCAACCAGAAAATGATCAGCTCCTTCAGTTCTATTCCAGAAAGGGTATTTTGCTGCAATCGTGTCCACGTAGTTCTTCAAATACTGTACAAGGTTCTTATGATTGTGAGAATCAGGTACGTATAAGGTTTCCTCTAACATTCTAGAACTAAAAGGCAATTAAAACAGCTGGGCATCTCTTGGCTTTTTGGTGACAAATTTTGTATTAGTTTCCAGCTGCTTCATAAACCATCCTTCAGAGGCATAAATACCCTTGAGAACAGGTGTATGTACTATGGGTCTTTTTCCTTCCTTGTAGACATATACTTTGAGTGTGTTTTCCATCAATTCATAGCTCCTGAAAATGATAATGTAAATTGTTTATACCTTATGCACTTGCATACCAGCAGTAACTGGCTCTGTTTACCGCAAACTTACCAGTCTCAACTCAACCAACACTGTTTTTTATCATCTAGTAATACATTTTAATGTGGTGTTAAAAAATGAAAGAGATAAATGGAGTTAAAATCTACCTTTTGAACATAGAAACATTCCGAAAAAGAGGTGCATAAAGTCGTGGATCGTTCTTTATAATGGGTGCATTCTCGATCTGCAATCTTGCTTCTAGTAGAACTTTATCAGCTCTTGAAGACCATCTTGGTGTCTAAAAACAAATGGAGATAAACAAAAGAAACATTGTAACAAAAGAACTGAAGTATCCCGTTGTAATAATGGAAATAAAATTGTATGAGCATACCTTGGATTCATATGAAACACGGCTTTGATAAAACAAATTGTTCATATCAGCTATTGTAGCTAGTGCAGGTAGCATCCCAGGCTTTTTCTTCATCTTGGGAGCTTTGGGGAGAGAAGAATCATCACCCGATTTGGTGAAATTGTTCTGCATCTCTTCCGATTTCTCATTCTCGTCTAAACTTGGTGTGGCATGTTGCTCCACTGAAGATATACTGGAATTGGAAGACTCAATAGAAGTGGTGACATTTGTCTCAACATCTTTTTCTAAGGTAGTGTTGGTTGTACCGAGGCCCGTATCAGATGACAATGTGCTTGTCGGAGATAAACTGAAACTTTCATTTCCTATATTGTTTTTTGAAGTGTTGACATCAACAGTAGCATTCTCCGAAGAAAATCTTTCCTCGGTTTTGCCAACATTCTCGGTTGTACTTGAATTATTAGAACTTTCAGGGAAGTTCACCGGGGAAATTTTGTTTAGGTCCTCGGATTCCTCTTTTGATGACTCCCTAGGATAAATGGTATCCTTATCTAATATAGACGATCTATTCATGCTTACTTCTGATGTGAAACCATCTTTAGAGGCCCCAACATCATTCGCTTTAGCTGCTTCATTAGCAGCACCAGTATGGTTCAGATTGTTTAAACTTGTGAAATTACCTTCCTTCTCAGAATCCTCTGATTTGGAACTTTCACCATTGTCCACAGTTTTATTGTTGTTTAACTCAACCAGTTCAGGAGAAGATTCCTCAGGAGCTTCGTTACCCTCATCAAATGCAGAAGATTTATTCAGGCCCACATTTGCTTCTGATATAACATCGAAATCTATGTCTTTCCCTTCAAAGATCTCAGCATCATGAGCTGTATCATTAGCAGCAATTGTACCATTAAAGTCCAAACCAGACTCGGCAGATGACGGACTTTCAGACTCCTCTGATTTGGAACTTTCACCATTTTCCACAGTTGTATTGTTATTTGACTCAACCAGTTCAGCAGTTGAAGATTCCTTCGGAGCTTCGGTACCCTCATCAAATGCAGAAGATTTATTCAGGCCCACATCTGCTTCTGATATAACATCAACATCCAAATCTATGTCTTTCCCTTCAAAGATCTCAGCATCATGAGCTGTCTCATTAGCAGCAATTGTGCCCTTAAAGTCCGAACCAGACTCGGCAGATGATGGACTGATATCCAAGAAGCTACCTTGTTCCTTGACCGAAACCTTACCAGAGGGAAATAATGACGAAAATACATTGCCATATGGAAGTTCAAGATACTGGAAAGTTACAATCACGGCAAACGTTACTCCTATAAGCCATATCAATTTCCTGGTATCCACTTGAAACAAAGATTTAAGTTCATGCCCCATTGAGAAACCACTCGACCGATTGTCAACTGATTAAAACGCTAATATCAATATATCATCCCCTGCATTGTGTTCGCTGGTGCCTGAATTAGTGAAAATGAAACTCCTTCACTAATGCATGGGTGAGAAAACTATAACTTAGAAATTTCCGAAACATAATCCAAGCAAAAGGAGCTTAGAGCCTTAGAGATGTACTAAACAAGCTAAATTGTTTCAAAGATAAACTGTTTGCTTTGTCAAAAGAAGGATTAAATTAAGAGGATTTTCTATTAGCTATTAAAAGAAACTTAAGACCGACTCGTATTTTTTCAATTATTGATCTAACGCTAGTTCTTTCGCTAATTCGCTTGTTTGTCTTTCCAATAATTAAACATGCAAATCCAGAAAAAATACAGAGAAAAACGACAGCTGAAGAGGAAACTCAAGATCAACGATCAACTAAAACCGGAGAAAAAAATACGTACGATTTCTCGGTCACCGAACACTCGTTCTTCAAACTTCTGTTTGGTCAACAAGGATGAAAATTGAAAAAAATAAAAAATTCACAGAAAGCAAGCAAGGAATCTTCTCCAGGAGGTGGATACGGGACAGTTCCAAAACTATGTGACCGAATTTTCTTCTATTCTCTTCACTTTATTTGCGTTTTGCTTTTCCTTCTTAATTTCTGTAAAGATTTCTATTTTCTTAGCAGCCAAACAATGATTTCCAGATTTGCATGGAGAGTTCAACGGGAAAATCAAGGCTTCTTAACAGGGATACCCGGGGACGGAAGGCGGAAACGGTGAATCTTTTTACATTCCCTTTGTCTGTATTAATAATAGTAACTTAAATTATTGTTCTTTTGGACGACAAAGGACACCCGTCTCATTTGATATTACGTATTAACCACCGTCTTTTTGACTTCTCAGCCGACAGTATTTAATACACGCGCGGCGCATTTCCCTTTAACGTAACGGACCCGTCTCCGCGTTTCACTCTCTTTTCCTTTTCTTTTTCCCCTCGAAAATATCTAATTAGAAAAGAAAAACACGTTATTTCTTTGTTTTCTACTTTCAAATTAGGAAACCTTTGTCTTTTTAGTCAAAATTTGAGGAAATCAACGAAAACAATCTTTACATTATTACATAATCTCAATTTACAGATTTGTAGTATTAAATTACGATCCTAATAAAGATTCATAAATTGATTTGGTAGCGAATCTAAAAAAATAATATTGGCTAGGCCAATATAAATAAAATAAATAATTTATTTAATATTACTCACATATATAGTTTTCAATTTAAAAATTATGTAACAACTAAAAATAATATAAATACATATTAACGAATATAAGTGTTTGCACATTTATCTTCTAAGTTTTGAAATATTTAAGCTTGCTCTCAACCCTAAATCCTGGCTCTATCCTTGTGTGTAAATAAGTTATTAATACTTATTTACAACAGTTTAAATAGTCTACTATTTTTATTTACAACGATGTAAATAAATATCAATGTATTTAAATTTTATGTTTTTTACTGCTATTTATAAAGATATATTTTATTGAATATTAGTTTTTGTGGTTAGTTCTTTGCTTATTTTGGATGTCATAAAAAAATTTCACTTATTCAATAACTTTAACTTTATTTTACTTAATCTAATTTTATTCAAAGCTTATGGTTATGAGTTTGTCTAATCTCCTTAAAAATAATATTTGAAAATTTGAACAGATTTTGTTTGCGCGGCTCTTTATTTCATTTTATTTGTTTATTAAATAACATATAGTATAATTAAATTGAATTTAGTGTCATTAGTATAATAAATTATCATAAGGTAAAATAAAATATGCATATATAACACTTTAATTTTAACATTTGTCAAATTCAAGGTAAGAAGAATAAAATATATCAGAATTTTTAACAAAACCAAACATCTTGATATAGTAACAAATCTTTCATCCATATTTTTATACACAACACTTCTCTTTCACATCTAATGTACCAAACGAGCCGTTAGGGCACACTGCTCATAACTTATTTTGTCAATTTATCAATAGTGAATGAAAGTATAATATATATTTTATAGATTAATGAGTTGAAATTTAAATATAAAATTGAGAGATGTTATTTTAATATTTTTATAAAAAATTATTATTAGTAAATAAACGAGCTTGTTCGTGAACATAAACAAATTGAACGCACTTTTGTTCATGTTCGTTCGTTTATTAAACAAACATAAAAAAATTTGTTCATTCTCGTTTATTTAACTTAATAAGCGAACGTTATACAAATAATTCATCAAATGTTATGTTCTTTTAAACCCCTATAAAAATGGAAGGATGAAAAATGTCTTAGCTTTCAAGTTTGACTTGAAAAACTATGGAACCAAGATTTTTTTATTTAAGAATCATAAAAAAAATAAAAAGACTAACTTTAAAATTTTAATTTTTGAAACTAAAAAAAAATTATTTTTTGGGGACATGGAATGGGTCGTGACCCACCCCTAAATACACCACTGAATTGGATGATTGATTATGAATGTATGTTATTTTATTTTATGTGAGTTCAAAAATCAGTATTTATGTTGTCACCAATCTCTAAAATATGTGGTTAAAGTTCTTAGTTGACACTCTCCCCTTTTCCTATGTTGTGAGTTCAAGAACCAACAGGAGTAAAATTTCTCGTTCCTAAATAAAAATTGTTCAAAAAAAACACAATATAACGGCTTTTAGATTAATGTGACACCAAAATCTCAATTTAGAATCATAATAATTTTTAAAATATAAATCACCATACAATATTCATAACATCCACAATCGTGACACCATAACTGCAACTGTAATATAATACTATAATTACAACCCTATGTTCTTCTATGTTATTTTTAAATGATTCAAACTTAAATTAATAATTTTATTATAAGCCAAAAGAGATCGTGAAATGAATAACAAATATAACACATCTAATTATTTTTTGAACATTCAGTATGTATAAACATCCGATTATTAAGTTGACTGAAAATTTAATTTTTTATGTTTTATTTAACTTATAAACTGCGAATCTAACAGGATGGTAATGGTCCAGTAAGAGTATTGGACCCCCAAAATTTTAAAGTTTTATTACTTAATCTTTTAAATTTTTAAAAAAATTTAATTTAGTTCCTTTAAAGAATTTAAATATTTTTATTATATTTCTAATTTTTAAATGTTTTTAATCAAATATCCTCTTAAAGTTTTTAAAAGTTATCATAAAATATTATTTTATTATTTTACTAGACCACAATTTTTTAAAAAATAAATTAAACGTTTTAAAATTTTTAAAAATTTTAATTTAAACTTCAAAATATTTTAAAAATGCTAAGTGGACACTCTCAAACTTCGTTATCAAGATCCATTCCTAGAATCGAATCTAATACAATTAGATAATAATTAAATGGGATAGTATCATTTAAATTGTTACCCATTTTTTAAAATGATTTTGTTCAACCTAATTTAAGTTTCGTTCGCATGCTAGGTATGATATAATCTTTTATAATTTGTATGTATGATTCATGCTCAAAACGTTTCTTATCTTCAAACCAAAAACTGATCTACATTCAAATTAATCTATACAAAATATATAAAAAAAAAGTTGAAGAAAGCAAATATTTTATTGAAAATGTTAAAATTACAAGTGTAATTAAAAATATTTTTTATTATTTTTGTTCAACTTTAAAAATTACAAGTATACAAACAATGACATTCACAACTGTAAATATAAATCATAATAAATATAAACTTAATGATCATAATATTTACTCATAGTAAATTCAAACCTAAAATATCAGAAAGTACTGAAATCTAGACATTATTATTAAACCAAAGTGTCTTTTACATTATTTTAGTCTTAACTTTAATGAAAGATAATCAATCAATTATAAAACACTTGTCCCATTTTAATTACTTAAAACTTGGGAACCCAACAAGTGGTCAAAGTAGAAAAACGAATGATGTTTATACTAGAAGATCCAGGTTCAATCGCTCTGTCTACAAGGTATATATGTTTTGTCAAAATATTAATAATATGTATAAATATATACTAATTGTAATTGTCTTTAGACTATTAAAAAATTACTTAAAAACTTGATAAAATAAGAAAACTATGATTCTAGATAAGTTTACATATTTTTAAGGTTATAGGTACGAATATACTTAAATGCAATTGCCTTTCATTTTGTGTTTTTGAAGTATTGTAAACAGATATTATGCAATTACTTTACAATATCTAGAACAAGTGATTAAAGTTTTTAGTCGACACTCATTTTTTTATGTTGTGGGTTCAAGATTCATTTGGAACAAAATTACCCTTCCATTTTTCTATGTATAAATTATTAAAAAATGTTGTATAAAATAAAACAACTTAAATTTTGATATAGATATGAAATAAATTAGTAATTAAATGGAAAATAAAATATTTGTTAGGAGAGACGGTAGGCATGGACGGGTACCGTTATGTTAGAGGGCGTGGAGTTCACGGCCTGGGAACGAAATGTGAAGGACTATAGGCGGCTTATGTTACCTCGTCATTGGCTGCCAACAATGATGTCGACTCTCAATAACACATCAATTATTATTATTACTATTAAAAGGCACCCCAATTATTATTTTGATCCCCTTATATTTTTTTTTTTGTTGTTTCTACACATGACGTGGCTTCGCCGTACGAATTATAAAATTATTTTAGAAAAAATATTAAAATAATAATTGAATTTTTATTAAAAAAATTATAATAAGACTTGTAAATATTATAAATGATAATTAAATTTTGTGTTTTATTATAAAATGATAATTCGACCAATAAGTATTTAACGTGACTGTTATAAAATTTTGTATATAACACTTTAATCTTTTATATTTACATATTCAATTAATTTAGTATTAATTTAAAAAAAATTAATAAACTTAGCCCTTATTATATACACATTCTTTTAACTTGATCCTACTTATAATTGAAAATAATATTAAATAATTGCGAAGAGTGAGGCAGGCAAGGCGGGACATTTCTATTTATGAAGGATATAATTAAGGACAGTACAGGAATGTTTCTTGCTTTGTTGACATGTTTTCTCTCTTTTATTTGACTTGGATATTATGATCACAAACAACGTGAATACGAAACTTTTAATGCAAATCAAAGTTTAAATCCGTTACGTAACATGATGATAGATATTGCGTGCATAAAACTGTTTTTAAAACAAATAAGGCATATTGCAGAGAATTACAAGTTACAGTGCCACGTCCAGGGACGAGAGCCCTGCCCATCAGGAGCGTTCCGGTGTCATGCAAATGTAAAATAAGAGGCAAGGGCGCGGCCTAAATCCCAAGTGGTGACTCCCTGCTTCCAGGACTCTTCCCAACCAGCTAGAGATTATGTGGAAAGATAATAGTCCCAAGTGAAAAAGCTCAATACGAACTTCCCAGAATAGCTGGACAATAATATTCCAAAAAAAGCCATATAGCAAAACCTGTCTAACATATAAGCAAATCCCTTAATTGCTTTAGAAAAGAAAGAACACATAATACCTATGTAATAATAACCAAAGTGAAAATGAAACAAACCGAAAATCGGGAAATAGAGATATTGTGGCCTGTGGGGAGTTTAAAGGACAATTACCGAAAACAGGGAAATAGCGATATGCGAAAAAATTTGCAATTAGTTTAGGGGAAAAAGTCTAATTATTTGACTCTTATTTTATAACTCATTTTTTTTTTAATTTTTTGAATCAAATTTGTAAAATTACTATTCAAAACGAAATAAAATAGTGTTAAGTTGAGTCAAAAAAATTTATTTGTTCTAATCAAAATTTTCTCACTCATACTACCCATATATGGAGCCTCATAAGACCTATCAACCTTCTTAGCACTTTACGCTCGCCAAAAGAACAAATCCATCCTAAATTTCTGGCCAGTTTGTCTGCCAACAATACGGGTCAACAAAACATAGACGATTAATTCCTCTAATGGATACCTTAGAGAAAAAAATCTTCCTAAACCATCACATATGCATATTAGCTCACTTCAAACAAAGTTTAAAACATATATCGAAACAAGTTTAATATAATATACTTTTTAAATTCATTTATTAAGGAATCTAATTAGATAAAGCTTGATTTTTTAAAGGGTTTAAATTTGATACACAAACTGTATAAAATAAATTTTACACAAGCATGCTCATTTCTACTATAAATCAAAATTAAACCTAAACCCTAAAAAACTAAACCCCAAACCATAAACCCTAAATCATAAATTCTAAACCCTACAACCCAAACCCCTAAACTCTAAACCCTAAACTAAACTCTTAACCCATAAAACTAAAAGGTCTGTATAAACTTAGTTTACACAGACTGTGTATTAAAGTTTTTTTCTCTTTTTTTAAAGGGATTAAAAGTTCAAAATTCGTTATTGTAAATAAAATAAATTAATTTGAAAAATCCATCATATAATAAATACTTCATTTGTCCCACTAAAACTGTCACATGTTGATATTTTTTTGGTCAATTTTTTTTAACATTGACCTTTTATAATTTAAATTTTATTATTGATAAAAAATATATTTTAAAAAATTTTAATCAAGTAATTTTTAAATATATTTTTAAAATTTTAATTAATTAAAGTATTTAATTAAACTACGGTTAAAGTTAAAAAAATTTAACCAAAAAATATTAATATATAACTGTTTTAGTAGGACGTAAGAAGTATTTATGTAATATTTATTTTGAATTAATTAATAAGTAATTATATATAAAAATGTCGAATGGTATATGTTTCATCCGGTTTATGGACTTGACAGTCCGACCCATTGTTGTCCTTAATTTTGCCGCTATAATAAAAACGCCATATTTATAAAGGCTTAAATGAACTTTAGGTGCCCAAAATATACCTCTTTTGAACTTTAGGTGCCTAAAGTATTTTTTTATAAAAATAGGTGCCTAAAGTTTCCAAAGTTAGAATTTTAGGTGCCCGGCTGATAAAAAAACCGTTAACCATTTAAAACGCAATACGTGGCATAAAATATTGATTTTTTAATTATTTTTTTTTAAAAACCTGAAATTTATAAAACCATTCAAATCAGTCCCTAAACCCCCTAGATTCGAAATCTCCAAATCTTCACCGTTGTCGTCGCCGGCCCTACCCTTTCGGTCGCCGGACTCAGCCGATCGTTTTCCCTCACCCCCGTCATCGAAAATCAACGAACGGTGTGCGAATCGAACAGTTCACGTTCGACGTGAAATAATCGTTCGATTCGCACACCGTTCGCCGGTTTCCAGCGACGGGGGTGAGGGAAAACGGTCGGCTGAGCTCGGAGACCGAAAGGGTAGGGCCGGCGACAACGGCCGGTGGCGGCAATGGTGAGGATTTGGGGATTTTGAATTTAGGGATTTTTAGGGATTTAGGGACTATTTTAGAAAATTTTAAAAATTTAAGATTTTTTTTGTAAAATTTTAAATTATTAAAAAAATATAATTTAAAGAAAATGAAAATAACACATGTCGCGTTTTAAATGGATAACGGTTTTTTTAACTTTTTTAACAATCGGGCACCTAAAATTTTAACTTTGAAAACTTTGGGCACATATTTTTACAAAAAAATATTTTAGGCACTTAAAGTTCAAAAGAAATATACTTTGGGCACCTATTTTTTTTAAGCCTATTTATAAAACCCTACCTTTAAACCCCATTTTCACAAACGCCAAAATTTCTCTAGCATTTGAACCCAATAAATTAAAGGAAATTTCGCGATCAACAAGCTTGCTTATTGAGCGCGAGGGAGAGAATGGAGGTCGATAGGGAAGACGGACGCTCGCAGAATCAGTTGGTATTTTGATTACTAAGCTGCGTATTTATTCATTTATTTATTTTTTTTAATATAGGAGATACGAAAGTACTCGTTTGTGCACAGTCCACACCCAATCCTTCCCCCCCCCCCCCAAACAAAAAAAAAGTTTCCGTAGTATGTAGATATATTATAAATCTTCTCAATGATATCATGGTAACCCTTGATATTATCTCATATAGCTTCTCCCAAGTGCCATTAATGCGGCATGTATGGCCCTTGTAGATGCAGGGATTCCTACGAGGCATCTGCTGGTAAGCAATGCCGACATGTGGCCATATCGTGTTTCATTAATAATGAGTTCTTAACTTCTTGCTGATCTTATGCTGGATTTTGCAGTCTCAATATGTTGTTGTGCGGCAAGGAGTGGACTTGTTATCTTAGATCCAACCAAGCTAGAAGAGCAGGTTATCATAGAATTCCTTAATTAATTAATTATAAATTTATTCTCTAACTAGAATGTAACTCGTGTGACACTTCTAGCCTAAAAAAGGGGGGGGGGCAAAGAGTATAAAATTTCCCCTTCATTAATATCCAATTATGTTTGAATATTCTCCACTCCAGTAGCTTCCAACTCGGTGCAGCTTTATATAGGAATGAATCAAGTTACATTGGCTTCTTGTAAATTTTGCTTAGATCCTATTTTCTGACATTCACGTCTTTCATGATCACAGAAACTGAAGGCATTTGTATATTTAGTCTTCCCAAACTCGGTCCATTCAGTCCTTCCTGAAGGATCACCAAGCATGCAAGGTGAACCTATTGAAAATGGGATTATTACATCTGTTACTCACCGTACAATGCCAGGTATTCATTGCTGTCTATTGGTCTATACTTTTTATTTTAAGTTTACTTTGTGGCTGCAGAGTTACTGTAATTGCAAAGAGTGTCATATTTTTTTGGAGATTTAAGGCTGCTGTCAAATAAATTGAATGAATCACTTTCATTTGCTTTCATTCTGGACCAAGAACTTGGGAATTGCTACTGCCAGGTTCAATGAAATAAAAGTGCTTGCCTTTCTTGCATGGGATTTGGGTGTTGTAACAACTTGTCCCTACCCTTGGTATTCTTAATACTTGATACTGTTTATTCCGATTCAATTTCTTTTTTCTTTCTTTAATTTCAAGATTCTGATTAATTTTCAAATATAATAGTATTATGTATTTGCAATTGTGCCTTCATATTTAATGTATTCAACTTTTTTCAATCCCTGGCCTCCCTCTTTGCTGAATGTAAAAACTTTGTTACTATAAGGACTTTTATCATAATTTTATTATTGTTTTTTTTACAAATATAATTTTGGGTAAAGGTATGCTAAACTATCCAAAAAACCAAATTTGTAAAAATTACATAATGACAATTAAATTTATGTTTTGTTACAAAATGGTAGGTGTGCTGTTAATCTTCGTTAAAAAGGGAACATGGCTTTTAATTTTTTTGTATAATAACACATTTAATTCTCCATAGTTATATATTCAATCAATTTAATCATAATTTGAAGAAATTCAATAAATTTAATCCTCAAACTTTACATATTGTTATAATTTAGTCCCAATTCTAAAAATAATAACCCTTGTTATTTTTTCTCACCACCCAAACACGTTTCTATGAAGAACGGAACTGCTGTCCATTAAAACGCCTAGTCCCCACTAAAATCATCACAAAATGGCGGGAACCCATTAAGCCTTTTCGGCTCCTCAAATCCAGGATGGCTGCAATGGATGAAGAAAAGTACAAAGAAGCTATTGATGCCTCCTTCAGAGTGTTTGCTCCTCAAGGAATCAGTAAGTTTGTCTTAGCAGAGTCACGAGTAAAAACTTTTTGGATGGTTAAAAGATTTCCGTCGAAACCTGTCTTTTATGAAAATGGAATGAGAAACTTGAAATCCATCTGACCCCTGGCAACACTTTTTGGCTGAGACTGGAGTTGGTTTTAATCTTATATATCATGTTTACAGGCAGGAGGGACAACCGCTCTTGGCCCAAAAATATTTTTAGTCAATTATACTTATAAAAAAATATTTTGATATTAATTATAGAGTTTAATTTTTTTAATATTTGTTATTAGGGCTTAATTTTTTCTTAATATTTATTATTATTGGCCCATTTTTATCCCAATATTTATTATCAAGGGACTTAATTTTTTTCCTAATATTTATTATTAGGGGTCTATTCTTAAAATTTAATTTTATCTGATATTTGTCATTAAGGGCCCACAATTTTTTTTTCTCAATATTTGTTTTTATGGGCATATTCTTAAAATTCAATTTTTTCCAATACTTGTATTAAAGGCTGAATTTTTTCAATACTTATTATTAAAGGCTCAATTTTTTTTTCAATATTTGTATTAGGGACCTACTCTTAAAATTCAATTTTCTTTTACTATACTTGTTATTAAGGGTCCAATTTTTTGATACTTGTTATTAGGGGCCATTTTATTTTTCAATATTTGTTATTATGAGCGTATTCTTAAAATTTACTTTTTTCAATATTTGTTATTAGAGACCCAATTTTTTTTTCAATGCTTGTTATTATAGAATACTCTTAAAATTTATTTTTTCAATACTTATTATTAGGAACATGTATTTAAATAACAGTCCGCAACAACGACCGTTATATAGCGTTAGCGACATCGTCCGTAATCGCGATATTCGCAATCGTTATGTCCACAATAGCATATGTTATTAAAAAAATTCACAACCACGATACTCACAGTGATCGCAATAGAAATTGTTATGTCAACAATCGCGATAAACACAATGTGGCCGAAAACGCGACTGTTACTATAATTTAAAATTTTAATTAGGGGCCCATTTTTTTTATTCGCCCTAATGCCATCAAAATCTTAGAAACAAGCCTGAAACAAATTGAGTGGGGATAGTATCCCTTGTATGATTTGGTAGACAGTAATTTTCTTGATTGAAGCTTCTTTGTGTAATTGCAATGCAGTATGCTTTACATCGATTTAGTTGTTTTCCGTGTTGAGTTAGTGTCAGCCGATAAAATTAATTGAATGTGTAATTATAGAGGACTAAATATGCTATTATACAAAAAATAACAATCGCGTAACCTCTTTAATAGAGGTTAACGACATAGTTACCATTTTGTAACAAAAATACAAAGTTTAATTACTATTATGTAACTTTTGAAAGTTTAGTTATCATTTTATTTTTTAGAGATAATTTGATGACCATTTGGATATTTTACCCTATAATTTTATTATTGTTTGTATACAAAATATGTGTCCTTTTAAATTATTGATTTATGAAAAAATAGTTGAATTAAAGGCAATAAATAATGCAAGTTAAATTGTATTGATAATTTTTTTGTTGTGTGTGTTTTTAATTTGCTTCTTTAATAGTGAAATCTTTATTTTGAGATTTGGCTACTGGAATTCGGTAGACATACTTTGCGTACCGAACCTCAGCCCGTATCGATATATTCCGTGGCATATTGATGTCCGATTTGATTACTAAAATTTGAACAGTGGTATCGATACACCTCTAGCCTTTACCGATATTCCTATTGAAAAAAGTCAGATTTAACCAACTTCCAAGAGAACGTACTAATACTGTCATAGCTCGTATCGATACGCGAGTCCAGAATTCAAACTTTGGAGCTCGAAAAACCCCTGTTTTCCCTTTGTCCTCAACCATTGAGTCCCACATTATTTCTACCTATTATGGGGAGTTGATTAGGTGTGTTTCTATTAATTTTACCCCAAACAGCATCAAATTAAATTTTTACCATGGATGACCACCCAAGCTCTAACCTTAACCAAACATCATATTTTTCCAGCAACATACCAAAATGGTAATGCACATGAACCACAGAAGTTAAAAGTGTATTAACCTCGAGTTTGAAGGTTGGAATGAAGTTCTCACTAAGCCCTCAAGTCTTGTACTTCCCAAGAGCCTTGGAAGGTTCTCCCACCTCTTTCACTACAATGAAATAGTGAAATGTGTTACCACATTGTTTGGAAGGTCTTAGGAAACTTAAAACACAAATCAAAACATGGATGAAGCTTCCCCAAACCCATCCCCTCCTTCCCAAAAAACCACACCTTTCTAACTTCCACCATTTAAATCCAACCTTACCTTGATTTATAGATCCTTGAATGCTAATAAAACTTCTCTCAACAAGTAGAAGTGATTCGGGAAGTTAAACCTCAAAATCTTACCTTTGGTGATGGTGTTTTAAACTATGAAGCATGGGTATTTCAATCTAATGCCGTACCACGTACCCGATACGTCCCTGTATTGGGAACATATTGGGTACGACTTAGGTACTTCCTAGCATTTCATCTCCCTAATTTTCTTATTCTTCTATTATCCCATATTTTTTTGTCTTTTTCTTGTTTCTTTTCATCTTATTTTGCTCACATGAATCACCTTTAAGATATAAATTATGAAGTACTAAACTATTCAATCTCTTCCATATTAAAGATTCACGAGTTTGAATGTTTGATAATGGTAAAATTATATATAATTGTATTGTAATAATCAAATATAGTTTTGTGGTTTTATTATTCAGATATATGACCAGAGCCTGGTCCTTTATGGATGTAGCATCTATTATGCCATTTCAACTCATATTCAAAATATTTATCGGAAAATGGCACAATGGTGAAGTTTTCTGCTTTCTTAACTTGCTCCATCTCTGACGTCTTTGGCCTGTTAGTAAACTCTTTAAAAAGTAAAATTATGTCTGACTTAGTTACAATCTATATAACATACGTCATTGTTCTAAACTACTTTATCCAGTATTTTTTTTCTACTTATGACTAATGACTAATACATATTAAGATATTGATATGAATATTATATTTGCAATTTAAAAAAAAAACATTTTTTTAAATATTTGTATCAATACAAACTTAAATTTGAATAATATTTTTAATTAGGCTAGAAAAGGACACACTGTTTAGTTATTTCTGAACAAGACTTCTTAAACTAGTATGTATGAGTATTATTTTCTCTCTTTCTTTCTGGTTTTTTCCCCTTCTATCTAATATTGAGAGTACAATTTAGGTTCTTACTATTTTATAATATATAAACAAAACTAAACTCTTGATTATATTTCCCTAGTTACTTTAATCCCTTCTGACCAAACATTTCCAAGTAAATTCCAATCTATACAAAAATGGCTGGTCACTGTATTTGTTGTGCACTCAGCTGCTTGCGTCTATTACTTTTTAGCTGCGCACCACAAACACCCGGTTAACACATGGATCGGAAGTGTGGTTGAAGATTTCAAGCACAGAAGTGTATGGTTAGGCTACACTTATTCCGTGTACTGGTTCGATTGTCACTCTCACCACAGTTGGTTATGGAGATTTGCATGCAGTGAACATGGGAGAAAAGATATTTAACATGCTGTATATGTTTTTCAACATCGGTCTCACCGCCTACATAATCGGTAACATGACAAACCTTGTCGTCCATGCCGCTGTCAGAACCTTTGCCATGGTATTTTTCTCTTTTCATCTTTCCTTGCATTTACAGAGAACCGATATGAGTACGGTTAGATTTTTTTGGGAGGATCCTTAGAGGTAATACATGCATAATGGTAATCGAATCGGTCGTTATGGTCGGACTTTAGTACTGTAACTCTTGCTTTATATGTTTCACAGACAGTTTTCCTATAGTACCAATGCTGTCATGTTATTATGCAAACATATAAAAAGTAGAGCAGAAACTAAAGCCATGTCTTGACAGAGAGATGCCATCAATGAGTTATTGCGTTATGCAAGCAAAAATAGACTCCCGGAAGGGTTGAGAGAACAAATGCTGGCACACATGCAACTCAAGTTCAAGACAGCAGAGTTACAACAAGAGGAAGTGCTGCAGGACCTGCCTAAAGCAATAAGATCCAGCATTGCACAACACCTCTTCCGTTCCACCGTAGAGAAAAGCTACCTATTCAAAGGAGTCTCCGAAGATCTTGTTTCTCAACTGGCACCAATGATTCCCATTTATTTCATATGTTGTCAAAACCAGGATCGAAATTGAAATTTGGTTTAGTATCGAGGCAATGCGTTGTCGACCTAAAATGAAACTTTCACCCTAACAGAATTACATTCTAATATTTCAGTGTCCGTCAGTCATGAAATGGTAATCAAAAGCTGCCCACCTTACTCTAGAAAAACTGTGATATGATATCACACAGCCAGTTTTCATGGTATTTTTCTTCTTACAGGTTTCAGAGATGAAAGCAGAATACTTTCCTCCAAAGGTTGAAATTATTTTACAAAATGAAATACCAACTGGTTTCTACATTCTTGTCTCGGGAGCAGTGGTATATCATCATTCTTTTTAAAAATGTCTATGCCTACCATTTGACCAGAGATGCAAAATCTAAACTTTCTGAAACTGCAAGATTTGCTGACATACAAGAACGGGACGGAGCAGGTATGTATTTTGCAAAGTGTTTAATTTCCTAGCAATTGCATTCATAGACTTGGAGCATAATATTCCCTATCTTACTTGGTCTGAGTTTCAAATATAGGAATATACCTAATACGCATATTTTTTTTTTTTTTTTAAGTTTTACATGCTTACTTGGAAGGTCATTGGAGGATCATATTCCTTTATCCTGTCTAAATATGCATCAGACACGAGTGTAGAACACGAAATCATAACAACAAATAATGTTCCTATATGAACACAATTAGGATGCGTTGTTTTAATATCAAACTGAAATTAGATAGTAGATATGAAGCGAGTCAATTATCGACATCTTTTACTTGTAGTTAAAAAAATGCACATGAAGAATTGCTGCATATACCATAGACCAGAAAGACAACATATGATACATGCCATACCTGTCAAGTTAAAGTGAAGCATCTATTTTTCTTTCTTTCTTTCTTTCCATATATTGTGTTCAACTAAGTTCCTGCCTTTCATTTTCTTCAAGTTTTTGTCAAATCTAGGAGCTGCAGATATGGCAGGAGAAATTGGGGTAATTTTCAGTAGGCTTAATTCCCCAACCTTTCATAGTGAGAACTAAGAGGCTCTCCCAGGTTA